>OZ005744.1:107928473-107982189 GCA_963930735.1 Dioctria linearis | reverse complement strand
GAGACTTTTCTGTACCTTAAAAGGAATAAAGACATTTTTAGCAAATACGAAGGGACAAGAAAGATTAAACGCACTTGCGGTGTTATCTATACAAAAGTAAAATATCACCGAATATCAGATTTCAATCAAAAAGTTATTGAAAAATATGCTACTCAAAAAATAAAAGCGCAGAATATTTATATAAATAAGATAACTCTATCAATTTATGCATAATTGATTCTAGCGAGCAAAACGTTTAAGAAGCATTTTAACAAACATTTAATATTTCAATGCGCGATAAATCTCCAGATCCCTTAAACGAACGCAAAATATATTATATTTCTATTTGACATGGACATTTTTGACGTGAAAAGCTGGCGAGTATTTTGTGTTATACAACTGGGGTGCCAGGCCAGACACGCCACCTATATTACTGAAGTGGATAACAAAGTAGGTGACGCCTATCATATAAGGCGTGTGTCTGAGCTTGAGGCATGCTTTCTAATGGTGATGAATGTTAGTTATGTGAAAATTCTGGAAATAAAACCATATGGTAAGTTCTCTTCTGAAGGATGCTTTTAGCAGTGACCGAAAGAGTCGTGGTTTAGAAATCCTTGTGATAATATACAATAGTATAAAAATTGATATGATGGTTTTTTACCAATTTTGAGGATGTTAGTGACCAAATAATGAATAATGAAATAGAATACTGGACTTTATTTTTGAATTAAAATAAACAGTGATGTGTTTAATAAATAGAAAAAGTTATTTTTTATTTAGCGAATCCGAACCAATGACGGATCCAGGAGAGGGATCTTGGGAAGTCATGTACCCCATTAAAGAGAAAAAAGTATTTATTTAATTGAGTTATTTGAAAAAATATATTTTTTAATATTATATTTCCACTCCAAAAATTATGCAAAATATTTTTATTCCAAAATTTAAAAAAAAAATTTATTTCAATGAATATTATTGTATGAATGTGATGTATGTGTATAGGTTTTTCTCAGAATTCGTGATTGGTACCCCAACTTTGGGTGATCTAAAACACTCAAAAAACACTTACAAAGCCACGTTACAGAGTCCCTCACACATCACAGCCTCAATTTAGTCCTAACTTCTAACATTCTAAAATATACAACGTTCTTACGTAAAACCGCTGACATGTCTAATGTGGACTCACTACCTTCATACAAATACACTGCAAAAAGTGGGCTCACTTCTATATATCTTTCTCTTTCGGTCTAATCACCACATACCAACTGAGAGAGAACTGTAAACAACAAATAAGTAAGTGCCTTCGTCGAAATAAATGCTTTTATACCCTAAATCTATAAGGAATACTAAGTTTGTCATTCCGCTTGCAATGCACATTAATAATGATTGTAGAGCACGCATAATATTAAAAGTTATTTTGATTTTGTGCGCACAATAACTCGAGAATGCGTACAAGTAGAGAGCTGAAATTTTTTAAACGTATTTAAAAATAAAATAAAATTATGTTCAA
Source organism: Dioctria linearis (assembly GCA_963930735.1). NCBI lineage: Eukaryota > Metazoa > Arthropoda > Insecta > Diptera > Asilidae > Dioctria > Dioctria linearis. Next base: position 107,980,703 of record OZ005744.1, on the reverse strand, counting down.
AGTGAGACATATTGGGCAAATTATTCGATGGTTTGCCATACAAAAATTTCGTTTTCCTCTATATACTTGGACACTGCCTGAGAACGCGTCGACGTAGAGAGCGGAAATTTGGTACATGGCGTTTTTATTTTACTAGAAAATAAAATTTCAAAAATGGACTAAATCGCGAAACTGCTTTTTGGTGTTGGATATAAAAACTTAGGGTTTTTACGTATACTGTGAAAACGATCAGCCTTAGACACTTTTATTGATCAACGATCATGCAAAGAATTATTTCTAAAAATAATATTTTTGCCCATCAAATTCTCTACCCACAAACTCACCGTTCACACAAAATAAAATGCATACTTGCACTTTATTTTTCTCGCCGTCCGTGAAATAGAGTTAAATTTCACGTGATAAGATTCATTCCCACAAAAGCTTTATACATTTAAATTTCATGAGAAAACGTTGAATTTCTGGATAGATAACCTTGGTTCCCATAACTTATCTTTAAGGTAAAATTGATATAAATATAGGGTAAAAATGAATAAAGAACTTAATTTGAATTCAGCTACCAAGCAGGTAGTTTCTTTTAGAATTCCCCCCACCAGCGGTAAGGGTTCTAACTTTAACTAACTAAAATTGGTCCTTCGAGCCTACTTGAACAGCGAATGTGAATTAAGCGAACTGCATCTGCATAGCTGACTGGACTGGACTCTACAGTAGTATCATCCCAAAGTTTCTCTATAACAATCATCCCAGGGATCTGCAGAGGCATCTACCCAGCCATCCATAGAGCAGAGAAACCAGCTGTCTAAAAAAGGTGCCAATCCAGGTTGCTGCGGAACTGCATAGCCAGCTTAACACAGAGCTGACGCTACGATTGTCAACAAAGCTGCCTTTCCAGGTAGCTGTATTATTACGAAGACAGGTTTAAACAGAGGTCACACCGATTTTCTACAAGCTGGCAACCCAACTGCCAATCCAGGTAGCTGCATTACTGTAATCCAGCCACCCACCAAGTTGATTTCACAATTGCTCTAAAGAGTTGAGAGTGTGGTCATCCCGGATTGGACTAAAAGTCTACAGAGCTAGAACCCAAGCTCTTTATATACTGATTTTTACAATTACTTTGTTCCAGATCTATTTCACAGAACTATCAGCTAGGAGGTATTGTACAACAAGCTGCATATCAACTGGCATAATTAGCGACCTAAAAGACTCGTTCATGCTGAACGGTTAGGCGTTATACAGCAATCAAATCTATCAACTCCAGAAAAACGAATTGAGAAAAGTAAATATGGATTCACTGGCGAAAAAAAATTGAAAAACTACAAACAAATTATAATAAAGACGGGAACCACAGGAAAACAAAACCATATATTGAAACAAGATTGGACTGGCTAGAATAACGCTGGAACGAAAAATTTCTATGGGTAAGTCGAAAATAATTATTAAGACTTTAAAGATACTTTACAAAGCAAGATAGAAGACACAGAAAGTAATGAGGTAAAACCGGAAAAATCAAAGGTGGAGTCAGGTCAGATAGAAGAAGATGACTATCCTGTGAAAATAATTCCAGTCCAACAAGAAACTATGAGGTTATTAGAGAGAATGATCGAAAGTACACAGAACGAAGTCACTAATTCACACTCCCCATTCTACTATCAACATAAGCTGGCCACCATTCAATCGTACTGGAATAAGATTACTCTTACTCAATTCAATTGAATTCAAGGAAGATTCTACACAACTACTACGGTACGGAGAGGTAAGCAAGAATAGTTCATTAAATAGTCGATGAAAGAGGAATCATTAGAGTCGGAGGACGGTTGCAAGCATCGACACTATCTTACGATGTGAAGCACCCAATCCTACTTCCACACTCCATCCGTTCACGAAGCTTATAATGACGAATCTGCACATGGACAATTTGCATTGGGGCCCACACACACTCCTTTCAGCAACCAGACAAAGATTCTGACCCATGTAGGGTAAAACCATTGCCCGGTCTGTGGTTCAACGATGTGTACGCTCTGCACGAGCTAAACCAAGGTTCATGACACAACTAATGGGCAACCTACCAGCAACTAGAGTGCAGCCAGCACGACTTTTATGAATGCCGGAGTTGATTTTTGTGGCCCCATTTGGACTCACCTTAAAATAAGAGGAAAGCGGCCGCTAAAATCATACATAGCGGTTTTCTGTTGCTTTGCGACCAAGGCCACTCATCTTGAATTAGTGACAGACATATCGTCCTACGCCTCCATCGGAGCAATTAAGCGTTTTACAGCAAGACGAGGACACTCAAGAGTCTTTATTGCGATAATGCCACCAATTTCATCGGGGCTAAGAACCAGCTATCAGAACTACACACAGACATCCACTCCCACAATTCGAAAGAACTAATCATGAACACTTGTAGTGCAAAGGGTATTGATTTTCACTTTATACCGCCACGGGCCACTCACTTTGGCGGCTTCTGGGAAGCCGCAGTGAAGTCAGCTAAACATTTCTTACACCGATCAATGTGTTCTGCATCATACGTATGAAGAATTGGAAACCGTTATAATTGAGATAGAAGCCATTCTAGATTCATAGCCTTTAACACAGATGTCCTCGAATGCAAATGATCTGACCGCTCTAACACCTAGCCACTTCATTTTCGGCGAGCACCGTACTAATCCAGTTAATCCAGAGGCTCAGACTATTAAGATAAACATGCTTACAAGATGGAAATTACTGGCACACATCAAAAATGAGTTCTAGCATCGCTTGTCAAGGGAATAGCTGAATGAGCTACAAAAACGGCAGAAATGGAAAAGGAAATCTGGGAATGTCAAGCCCGGAAAAATGGTTATCATTACAGAAGGTCCCAGTTATGAAGTGGCCACTGGGACGAATCATTAAAATTCATAAGGGAGAAGATGGACTAGTGAGAGTGGCAGACGTTCAAACGGCAACAGATGTGTTCCGCAGACCTATTCACAAACTCTCACCACTTCCCATAGAAGAGGAAATGCAGGAGAAGGGCAACTCTGCCAATCCTGAAGTTGAGCGCACAAATCTAAGATACAACGAAGTCGGCCAATCAACTTCGAGTAATGCCGAAGAGTTTAGACAAGAAAAAAATGCACCCCCCAAAAATAAACGAAAATGCTCACCAATCTCCACCATCACGACACTACTATTGACCTGCATGATCCTACGTACGATTAGGAGCTCACCGGTCGAACTCGCACACCAATTTTTAAAGAGCTCAATCCTCAATACTAGACGTCATTACCAACACTCATCAGGAAAGGGTCAGCGCAGCACTACTGTCGCCACAACAACTAAGGCATGAGGTAATTACTATCAATACACATCTAGCTTCATCGCTAAGACTACCGATTTCACAAGACAACATAGCCAACCTTTATAACCTCTTGACTATAGAAGGTCGTACGGTCGCACATCATGTCATCTTTAGGCTGAAGCTACCTTTATTGGCTGCAGAAGATTTTGAATTATTCAGAATCTTTCCAATACCAGTATTAATCAACGAGACATTTGTGGCAATCAAACCATCTTCACATTTCTTGGTCATCAACTTACATCGGGATCAATATTATCTACTGACCGAACAAGAATTATACTCTTGTGTTATCACAGAAGAAGCAAACCACATGTGCAAACAAAGGCATCCAATTTATCGACAGGGAGCCAACAATAGTACTTGTGAAATAGAATTTATCAACCATAAGCTTCACTCACAAAGTTGTCAAATTATGACCATTGAAGGCAAACAACAATGGATACAGCTTTACAATCCCAATCAATGGATATATGCTGTTAAGGAGAAAACAATAATAAACATCGTCTGTGGAACAAATGTCACGCAAGCAACGCTAGTGGGCTCCGCAATTCTTACACTTCAAAGGCATTGCACAATTAAACAAGAGTTCATAACAATCCAAGGACACAATACATATCCGACCAATTCAAGAACATCCTTTACTCCAAGTGGAAACTTGATAGACTTCATTGATCCTGAAAAGATAACACCTCTATCCCAGAAGACGCACATCCTTCAATTCAGGCTAGAGGAACTTGAAGCATTGTAAAGGAAAATCACCTTACAACAACTTCATGAGCTGCCGTACCGAATTCAGCCCCATGACATACACCAGTACATCATTGGGTACATTGGCCTATTCTGCGTACTCGTGATCCTATCGTACTTAATCTGGAGACATCAAGCGAATCTTTGGGAGAACAATAAGGTCAAGCCGACGCCACTTCCCCGCAAAAATAAACGTGAGAGCTTCACCGTAGAGGTCCACTTGGACGAATAGATGAGCAAACCGTTCAACGTGGGGAGGATGTTCAGACTTTAATATATTATAGATACATCATATATAATTATATAGATATAGTAATTAGAATTTCAATATAAGATAATAAATAAATAGACCTACTTACATACATATGAAAAAAGATGAATTCATAATTCATTTTTTCCATTCTCACCGAATGGTATTCTCACGCAAATTATGCTGAGTATGCACATGTGCCCGTCGCCACCTGACGAAATATGGTATGACATTTGTGTCCTATTATGAAGGCATGCATGGGAATCCGAATTTGTGTGAAATTCTCATTCTTATTATTTCCAAAAAAAAAAAGAGACTAGCTTACTAAACATTTTTTGAGTGTTATAAATTAAGTTTTATGAAAATATAATTTTTAGTCTCGTTTCAATCATCAAATAAGAAGTTTCATTTAAAATTCTACGTAGTGTCTATTTTGAATTGGCGTTGCTGTACAAGCACCGTTAACACAACATATTGTTAAAATCAAGGTACAAGCACCTTGAATAAGCAGCAAAAGATTCAACGGAGAATTCGTTACATTCTTTTGGCGTTGCGGTACAAGCAACGTTAACGCAGCCATTACATCAAGGTAGAATAAAAGAATTCTATACAACACCCTAATCACTGGATTTTCGTGGTGAATGAAGAGACCACGATTAATATTGAATGTGGTACTCAAGTCCTGATTAAAACACTTTAAAAAAGCGGTATTATAAGACTTAACGAAAGTTGCCAAATAAAACATCCAGCTATGAGTATAACCGCACAAAACACATATTCAAATGTCCAAAGGTCATCTTTCGTACCGCTAACAAACCTATCAGCCCTTCTCGCAGAAAAGCAGCAACTCGATGAGGTAGATACTAAGCCCATCCCACTTATACATTTGGATACCAAGCCTTTATCGGACACCGAATTCAATCAAATCAAGGACAAATTTCCCGTGATCGGCAATCATCATGTGCACCATTATACGATCACGTACCTTATCATTGCCGGAATCATCATAGGAGTAGTCTGGTATAAACTCCACTACAATGTAAACGAAGAACACCAACAAACACCACCCCCGATGATACCAGCTTTGACGTAGAGGCTACTGTCCCGAGATCATCAAAACGAACTGCAGTTCTCTCAGCTTCTTTGGGCCCAGCATGATGAACGATCATTCAAAGAATTATTTCTAAAAATATTTTTTTCCATCTAATTCTCTACCCATAAATTCAACGTTCACATGAAATAAAATGCATACTTGCACTTTATTTTTCTCACCGTCCGTGAAAAAGAGTTAAATTTCACGTGATAACGTTCATTCCCACAAAAGTTTTATACATTTAAATTTCATGTGAAATTGTTGAATTTCTGGATAGATAACCTTGCGTCCCCTAACTTATCTTTAAGGTAAAATTGATATAAATATAGGGTAAAAATGAATAAAGAACTTACTTAGAATTCAGTCACCAAACAGGTAGTTTCTTTTAGAATTCGCTCACCAGCGGTAAGGGTTCTAACTTTAACTAACTAACATTTATTGTACTAAAGACTTCTTCAGAATACGAAATCCTAAAAAATTTGTTATAATCATTTTTTCTGTGCGACAAACCGTTCTAGAAATATATGCGAAAAAGTACCAAATACATATACTTTTTATGAGAACGCCGTCTACAAAATTTCAACATAGCAGCGCGAAGCGTTCTCAGACAGTTTTCTAGACCTCGAAAACAGCGCCACCTATCGTCCCCAAGACTATTCTAACTTTCAAGCTGGAACCAAATATATACATTCACAAAATTTCATTGAAATCTGTTGGGCAGTTTCGGAGATTAGCGTGTATGAACACAGTGACACGGTATTTTTATACACTTATATATCTACCAGGAATATGCAGTATACAAATAGCATAAATATCCATAATTAATAGATTGGCAGATGAAAACAAGGCGGGTTTAACATGGACCAGTGTTGAAACAATGCTCTTGATCACCGAAATCGAACAACATCCACTTATTCACTTGTACAAAATGCACTATACTCAATAAAAGCAGCCGCGTTCATATCTCTAGAAAGCATTTTTGGACAGTGAGCTTCACAGTAGTTTATGTTGTCTTTACAGATTAAAAGCTCTTACCAGATGAAAACGAGCAGGCCGTGCAATCAATAAAGACAGGCGCATGCCAGATAACTGACCGAAAGCTATCTGACCACATGAAATGTGCTCGAATATCGGCTGGGAAAATGGATTATTGTAAAGTACACTCTTCACAATATTTATGCCGATCACTTGCGAGTAGATCAACTTTTAAGACGATTTTTCCATTTTCTCTTCTAAAACTTTCTTGGATCTGCTCTTCTCGACCTTTCTTGGAACGATCTTGTAGTTTTGACCATTGCGCTAATATATGCTGTCCAACAAGATCCTTCGCAGGAGGGTGACATCTCGAAGATCCTTTTTGTATATATAATTGCTTGCATGATACAATTACATCCTCTGAGCTGCTTGGCCTCCTAATATTTCTATTCGTTGCCGATCCTTGAGAAATAATAAATTTTTTTAACTATCATTTTGTCGTTCTAATTACACTTTTAATTCCTTCGGTGTCTCGTCTTTTGAATGCTCATGAGAAAGAACTTGATTTCATCATTATAAGCGTCTCTTTAGTAGTCAGCTTATCTTAAAGTAGCTTTTTTAATTTAATTCGTAATAACTTGGACGTAAAAGTCTTATAAATAAAAGGATAAAAGTACCAACATTACAATAAAATTGGAGTCAATCGAAAATGAATAGCTTGAGAAATTGAAAAATTCCCGTTATTTTTATGTACAGTTTACAACACAAACAGAATAACCCTTAATTAGGCGCACAACACAAGTGGTAGAAATTTATGTAAACCACAAAATATTCAAAAACGAAAACAATGCAGCTCTATAACTAAATCTTATTGCTTTAACAAAAACTAAAAACAAATAACTTCTCTTTAAGTTAACACAAAACTAAAATAACAATTTTTAAATAAGAACCACAATTCGGAGTAGAGTAGAAAGGATACACGTTACGCTCAAAACTACAATCTCAACATACGTTTTATTTATTTTCGCTAGAACTAGAAATTTCAAAAATTACCTAACAAAACTTGTGTCACGAAAAAAATTATGTATGTAAGTGGGCGCATGGGGTCACACTTCACTATAGTATAAAAGCATGCGTACGTTACAGCCGGTCGAGTACGACGAATGTTAAAATAGTGTTCTAAGATAAAAAGCTACTGAAGGACGCAAGGTAGAGGGAGAATGTGCTCTACGTTTTTTTCGCTGTTAGAATTGCTCTGACCCCATAAGCCTACTTAAGGGCTAAGCAGTGGGAAGCATGCTAATTTTTGTAAATCCATTAAAAGAACAATCAAAACAAGAAATTACAAATATTTCAACAAAATTGTTCAAAAGCAGTAACCCCTGGCTTCAACTACTCTCAAAAATATGTAACTCACCCTTTTTAAAGATTTCACTCTTGCCATCGAAAATAAGCGAATTTTTGTATGTGAAGCAAGAAAATGCGTACTTAGGCTCTTTTTTGCGGAAATCTTAACACGACAAGGTGGCGATAAAACCCTAAAGATGCCATTCTAAAAAAAATTAGATGTGCCATTTACCTTATCACAATTGCACGATGGTGGAGTCAGTTGCTGTCCAAAAGAAAGAATTCCCAGTGAGATTTATATGCCCGCATTTTGCTTTCATATACGGAGATTTATTTCATGTTCAAAATGGGGCAATTTATTTATATAGGGGGAGGACATTTCCTGCTACTTATGTTTACATCGTAGCAACACATTATGATTACTTCAGGATTATGGTTGGATGGCGATGTAATCTTTAAGGAAGAGGCGGCCGTGCACAATTGTTATTAAGTGTATGTTTGTCGGTATATTGGTTTGCCAAATATCTACATACCTACCTACATAGTACATGTACATGAAGTATGTAGAATATCGATAGGGTGATTCCTCTTGGAGAATATTAAATATTTTCTACATATACGGAGGAAGAGACCAGGTGGAACCTGAATTCTGGAAGGTATTTAATGCATGATTGACTACAGAGTGTGTTGGGATAAGATCAGATTTTATGTGTGCCCTGGTACATGATACATGTTTACGTTCAATTATATTTGCCTGAAATTCAAGCTCGCATTTTTTTAATAACACCGAACTCATCATAAGATATGATGAGAAGTTTATGTACACAAACACATGTTTATATTGTAGGTACGTGTGGTATGTACATGGTAAACAAACATTTTTGAAGACTGTTTTAGAGCGGTTATAAATCAATATTCTTTTATCTCGCTGGTTTTATGCGTATTATTTGAATTTTATTTGATTTTAATAAACTGAGCTTCTTTGTACTCGAGTATCATAAATTCAAGTAATCTGCTTTCTTTAGGGGAATTGAATATTGAAAATACATTTTTTTGTGAAACATGTTGCTGTTATCAGATTTAGCGTTGGATGGGTTTAATTTGCAAAATCTCCTATGTATGTAGGAACAATAATAAGAACTCACCTTTACACAAGCTGAGCACCTAATCGCGCACCTTGCTGTGAGTTACGGAGAAACTAAACCTCAGTAAGACAGCATAAAAGAAGCAAAAACTACATGCAGGGGGCAAAAAAGAAGGGAGACGAGAAAGAAGGGAGACCCAGCCAACCATTAGCCATCGTGGGATAACTAGAATAATCCTAAGTAATCATTAATATCAAGTGAATTATAATTAATATTTTATTCTTGAATTTCATTGTTGTTGTCATTGTGACCTGTGAATTCCCACAAAATTGGGGGCTCAACCGGAATTATTTTCCCATGGATTTATTTCATCGGCTAAACATCTAAAAAAAAAACAGAGAACGTCAAAAATATAAGCTGCAAGCGATTTGGAAATTAAATAGCAGCAACAAAACTATTCGCTGACATAAACGATAGCAAAACAAATTTTACATAGTTCAGCGAGGGATTTTTATAAGTGAAAAGAGAACTCAGCAGTCATAGAAAAGCAGCGTGTGATGAACATTTATAAAAATAAGCTACAATTGCTACAGCACATTAAAAGTTCAAGTGCACCCAGGTATTTGATTTATTTCGATTGATTTGATTATATTATTGGTAGACCTTTGATATATGAACTATGAACAAACAATTATATTATCATACTATTAACTAAAATTCATATAAGCGTGTATATGGTGTATAATGAAATAATACACTGTGGCTAATTACGGTTTCTAATTATCGAACAGTAATGCAATTAGAGAATGAGGCAGTGAACAATACTGCGAGAATAGGAAATAAATAGTGATTTAATAACAAACATTTTAACGAGTGGCAGAATTTTAAACCGGTTTCCACCTACTACGAGAACTAAAATTAATTTCGAGAATAGTAAATCCTATAGGGGATTGGAATTTTGTACGATAAATATACGAATACTTCATACATATAAAAGAAAACACAATCGTTCTCTTAGATATAAATAACTTTATCTACTCAATAGACAAACAAGTGTTCTAACAAGAATTATATGAAAGAACTTGAGAATTTTACTGAATTTTGTTACTAGATTTATGAATATCATTGCCAAATCAGTGCAAGTATGGGAAATGGCAAAAGAAGATGTCGTTGCTGTAAAAGTACCGCGATAGCAGATATTCAAGCATTGGACTCTAACCAAGTGCACGATGGTCTTAACCGTCGAGACGAGTCACACCATAACGTAGAAAGATCAGCTGATGAGCGTGACCGCGAATTGAATAGTTTGAGGAAACAATTGATGGAAGCAAAGGATAATGAGTTGTCATTTCTTAGGGCGGAAAATGCTACTTTACGATCTGTTAGTTTGCATAGTCAGATTTCCTTTCAAGATGTGTCCAATTCCTTGAGCGAATTTTCGGGTGACGACTGTTATGACGTGAAATTATGGATAGACGAAAATGAAACCGCAGCTACATCTATGAACTGGTCCGCTCTTGAGAAAGTCTTATTTGCGAGGAGGCTACTAAAGGGTTCAGCTAAGCTCGCTGTGAGATCGCGTACTGATTTGATATCATGGGAGAAATTAAAAAAAAATTTTAATGGAGAATTTTGTAGAACTAATTAATTGCGGAGCGATTCACCGAAAGCTGCTAAAGAGAAGGCAGCAAAAATATGAACCTCTACATGAGTATTTTCTCAAAACGAGGGATCTGGGTCTCAAGGGACAGGTGGATGATTTGGCTATCATCCAATATACGGCTGATGGCATAAACGATGCACATGCAAATAAGGCTATGTTATATGGTGCAACTGATGTCAAAGAATTTAGGGAAAAATTAGAATCTTATAGTAAGTTTTTGGAAGGAGTTCAGGTAGCCAGGCGCAGTGAATTTAAATCTTCGCAGCCTAAACCTAAGGCAACAGTATGCTACAACTGCGGAATAGCCGGCTACAAATCGCAAGAATGTAGAAACGTCAAGCTTGGACCTAAATGTTTTTCTTGTCGAAGATTTGGACACAAAGCACCTGAATGTCCTCTGAAACAGTCTACAAGTAGTGCGAGTGTTAACATGTTACTATATACTAACAATAATCATAAGAAAGTACATATCAATATTTATGAGTTGGAGGCTCTTATTGATGCGGGGAGCGACTTAACGCTTATTAGAGAAGACGAGTACTTCAACTTGGGGTCACCAACTATTAAGCGGAATGCTATTGCTGTGCGAGGAAACGCCGCAACCCGCACAAAACGCTGGGGAGTTTTGAAGCCGAAAGCGAAATTGACGAGCTTGCGTTCACCACTATGGTACACATCCCGCGGTAGATGCAAGTACCACTGATTGTTGGAAAGGATGTGCTTAATGGCAGCGAAATCTCAATACGATCGAATGAAGTAAAGATAAAGGGGGCACAGGAAGAAGTAGAAGACTGCTTCAACGTTCACGAACAAGATAATAGCTATATTAGCATAGGAAATGTGGCATACAAGGCAAAAACAAAAGACATAATATCGCATTATAAACCAGGAGGCAGCAAAGATGTTGGAATTGAAATGAAGATAGTTCTAAAGAGCGACGTACCAATGTCGCAAAAGCCTCGTAGGCTGTCTCCTTTGGAAAAACAAATAGTAGATAAACAGATACAAGAGTGGCTCGCATAAAATATTATCAGGATAAGTGATTCAGAGTATTCTAGTCCGATATTCCTCGCGAACAAAAAGGACGGCAGTAAACGACTCTGTATCGATTACAGGAAATTGATCAGGGAAGTCATAAGAGATAGATTCCCATTACCCCTGATAGAGGACCAGATCGACGAATAGCACGGGCCAAGAGTATTTACTACATTGGACCTCGAAAATGGATTTTTTCACGTTCCAGTTGCCGAAGAGAGTCGAAGGTTCACCTCATTCGTCACACCCAGTGGTCAGTTCGAGTTATTACGTATGCCGTTTGGACTGTGTACCTCTCCGACAGTATTTCAGAAATATTTAAATACAGAGTGTTCCAGCCATTAGTCCTGCGAAAAATTATGCTGATTTATACGGACGATATTGTGATCTTATCTAAGGACGAAGAAGAGGGTATAAGTCGCGTAGTAGAAGCCTTGAACACGGCAGCTAGACATGGATTACGAAATAACTGGAGAAAATGCCAATTTTTGTGCATGGATATCGAGTACATAGGCTATGAAATATCCAGTGGAAAGATTCGACCGTCAGTCGGGAAAACGATGGCAGTAAAAAAGTTCCCCCTACCGACTAATGCAAAGAAACTGCAAAGCTTCTTGGGGTTAGCAGGCTATTTCCGCAAATTCATCCCAGGATATGCACAACTCGCTAAACCTCTGTTCGATTTATTACGTAAAGAGTCTACTTTTGTATTTGGATCAGCCCAACTGAACGCATTTAACGGAAGTAAAGAGATACTGTCAACACATCCTGTTCTAGCGATCTACAGTCGGGAAGCGGATACAGAGCTTCACACTGATGCTTCCAAAATTGGGTACGGAGCCATAGTCCTACAGAAGAGCAGAGATGATTTCAACTTACACCCGGTTCATTACTTAAGTCGCAAGACAACCCCAACTCAAGAAAGGTATAGCAGTTATGAGTTGGAAGTGCTTGCCATCATCGAAGCACTTAAAAAGTTCCGAGTTTATTTGCTTGGTATACCATTTAAAATAGTGACGGATTGTGCAGCATTCAAGATGACGATGGAAAAAAAAGACATACCTCCGAGAATCTCAGGATGGGCCCTGCTCCTGCAGGACTACGACTACACATTAGAACACTGAAGTGGTATAAAAATGAAGCATGTGGACGCTCTTAGTAGGGATCCAATAGCTATGATAGTAGAAGCTGATGTTGTGACCAGAATCAAATCTGCCCAATTAAAGGATCCTAGACTGAAGCTAGTTGAACAAATTTTGGAATCGGAACCTTTTGAGAACTACATATTGGAGCGAGGAATTTCATATCAGCTGGATGCTCCGGGCAACAAATTTCTATGCATTCCGAAAGGTATGCAGACGGAACTCATAAAAGATTTACACGACCAGGGACACTTTGGAGCAAAAACGATGGAGGATATTCTCTGCAGGGAGTACGCTATTCCCAAAATAAAAGAAGCGATGGAGACGTGCAGGAAGAATTGCATACCTTGCATATTGTACGAACGAAAATGTGGAAAACAAGATGGACTATTACACCCCATCCCCGAAGACGATTCACCTTTAGTTACGTATCACGTTGATCACCTAGGACCGCTAACTACGGCAAAAAAATTACCGATACATCTTTAAAGTGATCGACGCATTCTCCAAGTTTGTTTGGATTTACCCCATGAATACGCTAACAACAACTGAAGTATTACAAAAACTGGAAGGCCAAAAATCAGTATTTGGAAACCCCAGACATATCATATCGGATCTGCGCAGCCTTTACATCTAACCCATTTAAAGATTATTGCAAGGAACAGAACGTCCATCATACCCTTGTTACAACTGGTGTGCCTAGAGGAAACGGGCAAGTGGAAAGGGTACACAGAGTAATTATCGCAGCCTTGAAAAAACTATCCATTGATAACCATGAGGAATGGTACAATTTTACGAGTCCACTGCAAAGGTTTGTGAATTCAAGTTGGCAACGAAGTATTAAGAGGACGCCATTCGAAATCCTGTTCGGAGTTAGGATGAGAAATGCTGAACAGGTACAGCTAGCTGAAGTCGTAGCAGAAAGCGTAATTGAGACCTTTGAAGGAGAGCGAGATGAGTTTCGAGAAGATGCAAAAAAAAACATCCATTGAGCAAAAAGAAAATCAGGAACAATTTAACAAAAAGAGGCGAAAAGCACCAACTTACCAAATTGGAGATCTGGTTGCAATTAAAAGGACTTTGTTTGGTAATTCCTTAAAAATTCACTCAAAATATTTGGTCCTTACAGGGTTACGCAAGTGGGAGCAAATGACAGATACACAGTCCAGAAAGTTGGCATTCATGAAGGTCCTAAATGCACCACGGCCAGCAGTGACAACCTGAAACTCTGGTTCATCTACAACGACGAAGAACTTAAATCAGATGAGGAGCCCGATGTCGAAGTTCCCGATGCAATTGCTAACACGGCACCAGCTAGAAGATCCTAGCACAAATTATCCAAAATATTACCTCATCCTACTTACCTTATCCCCCTTGATTTATCTGAACTTGCATATAACAGCCTACTTACCTTACCTGAGAGACGAAAGATACTTATCCGAGAGACGTACAATGCTTACCTATTAGATGAAAATGTTTACCTACGAGACGAAAAATGTTCAACCGAGACGAAAGATGCTTGTTCGGGAGACGAAAGATGCTTACCTATTATATGAAAAATGTTGGCTTACTAGACGAAAGATGTTCAACCGAGACGAAGGATGCTTATTCAGGAGACGAAAGATGCTTACCTATTAGATGAAAAATGTAGGCTTACTAGACGCTAGATGTTCAACCGAGACGAAAGATGCTTACCCATGAGATGAAAGATGTTTAACTGTTAGACGGAAAATGCTTACCTGAGAAGTGAAAGACGCTTACATGAGGGACCGTAGATGCGAGATACGAAAAGTTTACCTAAGAAGCGAAAGATGTTTATTGACGAGAGGCGCACTATACACAAACGTAAAGTGGGTGCACCGGGCCGGTGATATTCTCAGGACGGCCGAGCTGCAGGAACAATAATAAGAACTCACCTTTACACAAGCTGAGCACCTAATCGCGCAGCTTGCTGTGAGTTACGGAGAAACTAAACCTCAGTGTGACAACATAAAAGAAGCAAAAACGACATGAAGGGGAGACAAAAAAAAGGGAGACCCAGCCAGCCATCGTGGGATAACTAGAATAATCCTAAGTAATCATTAATATCAAGTGAATTATAATAAATATTTTATTCTTGAATTTAATTGTTGTTGTCATTGTGACCCGAATTCCCACATGTATGTAAGTTGAACAATTTTAATAGCTTAAGTTAACTTAAGTTAAATCATAAGTTTTTAAATGTATTTTAATATCGTATGGAAATCAAATAAAAATTTATATTTCTCATAATGCCATTGATACTAAATTATTTTTGGCACTGAACTAAGCGGAGCAGGATCCTTTTGATGCAGGACCTTCAAAATAAAATTTATCTGAAGACATTTTCGAAAAGGATCCACGTTTTCCCGACAAAATGGCAGAAGACGATACTTTAAAATTTAGTTAATTATGCTATCGCCTTTTGACATGCCTTGAAGTGCCGTGAACTGCTCTGACTTGCTCTGACATGTCTTTCGACTTGCCATTGATTGGCCTGAATTGCCCAGAGGTGTCCCAAGTAGAAGACTGGTACAATTCATGTACAATTCAGGTACAATTCAAGTTGAAGACCGGCCAGCGGCCAAGAGAGAGGCAGCATCTTGGTCTGGAATATTCTTAGTAAATTATACTGTCGCCGTTTGCGTTTCTTTCGGAAACAGTGAGAGTCCTTTTCGAAAATATTTTATATTTATGATCCATGATTCCGTCCGCTTCTTTTCAGTCATCTCCCGTCAAAATCAATTCAAAAATTTAGCCAAAGCATTTTAATCTTTATGTAGGTATCTATCTTGTCATATCTTTTGGAAAAATTATTTTTTGGCACTGAACTAAGCGGAGCAGGATTTTCTTGACGCAGGACCTTCAAAATAAAATTTATCTGAAGACATTTTCGAAAAGGATCCACGTTTTCCCGACAAAATGCCAGAAGACGATACTTGAAAATTTAGTTAATTATGCTATCGCCTTTTGACATGCCTTGAAGTGCCGTGAACTGCTCTGACTTGCTCTGACATGTCTTTCGACTTGCGCTTGATTGGCCTGAATTGGCATGAGGTGTCCCAAGTAGAAGACTGGTACAATTCATGTACAATGCAGGTACAATTCAAGTAGAAGACCGGCCAGCGGCCAAGAGAGAGGCAGCATCTTGGTCTGGGATATTCTTAGTAAAATATACTGTCGCCGTTTGCGTTTCTTTCGGAAACAGTGAGAGTCCTTTTCGAAGATATTTTATATTTATGATCCTTGACTCCTTCCGCTTCTTTTGAGTCATCTCCCGTCAAAATCAATTCAAAAATTTAGCCAATGTTTTTTAATCTTTATGTAGGGGTCTATCTTGTCATATTTTCTGGAAAAATTATTTTTTGGCACTGAACTAAGCGGAGCAGGATTCTTTTGACGCAGGACCTTCAAAATAAAATTTATCTGAAGACATTTTCGAAAAGGATCCACGTTTTCCCGACAAAATGGCAGAAGACGATACTTGAAAATTTAGTTAATTATGCTATCGCCTTTTGACATGCCTTGCAGTGCCGTGAACTGCTCTGACTTGCTTGTTATACGTTCGACCGTTTGCCGTCCACTCTCCATAATTACACTTTCCGTGTTGGCTTTTGGAGCCAACAATAAGTCACTATTATAAGCGGTTATATTTCTTCAAATATTTTTTATAACTTATTTGAAAATGTGGGTAAGACTTTCAGTCGAAACTATGTCAGGAGCTGCCACACAAAATTCTATAGCTCCTCTCGAGTGACAACAAAGCAACCTAGTGTTTGATCCGTGGATATGAAGAAAACGACGGAAATAAAAAAAACAGTCATACTGTCTGCTTTTTCATTTCCTTCCCATTAGCTGAGCATAGACCGATTAGAGTCCAACCCAAGATTTGGCCTACAACAAAGCCACTTTGTATAGAACTACATAAACCGAAAGACAGACAACTGGATTTCCGTCTTTTGGCATGGCACGCCTGGTATTAGGCAAGCGACAGAATTCTTCAACCCCGCGCAAACTATACTGGTCTTAGCAAGTAATCGCTCAGACTGTGTATTATTAATGCACACACTGGATATACGTCATATGCGAGTATCTTCATTTGCAGCTTTCAGATTGCGAGTAGCTGCAGAAATAAATTTTACTCTAAACAAGTTTTGTAATCTAACAAAGGCAATATGGAAGCCTAACTATTTTGGGGTACAATATAATATATCAACTCTGGTTGCGTTATTCACAGGGTCCTAGTAACCTAGTCAGCTGTACCCTTAAGTTTAACTTTAACCTTAAATAGATATATGTCAAAATACGATGATGCGATGGTGGGTAGCATAAAAAGTCTAAAAATTTGATCTATCAAGTTTATTTTTATTACAATGACTTAAAATATTTGCTGTTACGGGCCTAAACGCAGAACTCAGTGCAAGCGGTTCAGAGAGACGGGGCAACTCCTCAATAGAGTACAAAAAAACCAAGACAAGGTACAACTAGTAACAAATAGGGCGCCACGTGATATTTTCTTCTTTTTGGTCAAATCACGAAACCGGCATTCAATAAGTATAATCTAATAATAAGGGCAATGAAATAACATTAATAAAAGAGTATGGTAATAAGAATTATGTAATAACAACTGTTGAGTCACATAATTACCAAAGAAAACGATACTATCGTCAAATAACAAAAATTAATTTCACGGTCTAATATACAACTCTCCAACAAATATTTGATCAGTTCAATTTATAATAATAAATTGCTGGCAATAAAAATTAACAATATCTACATTTAATAATGACATAACATAAAGAAGAGAGAAAGAAACCAATGAAAGAAATTTCAATAGGTAAGCAAAACAAGCGGCTTTGAGAATATCGATAGAAATAATTCCAGTTGCCGATTTTACTTGCAGAAGATAAAAACATCAGGCAATACAAGCAACTTAAAGTGCCATATTGAATCCATGCACGCCAAACTATTGGAGAAAAAAGACTCAATTTTAACCTCTATTGAAAATAAAACATCAGGTAGTATCAGGTATATTATAAATATATAATACTACATAAAATGATACTATGTATACAACTAATATTTATACTTCACTTCTAATGATCAAAGATCATGGTACATCGACATATTGTTTGCTTGATGATAATACAACGAATCGCAGTATATTGAAAGTAGGGCAAGTATATTAAAACCGAAGCAAGCAACAGTGTCAGATTCTTTTAAAAAAATGTATTTATTTGTTCACGGGTGTGAGAAATTCAATAAAATTACGAATGCTATCGTGTCTATGATATGCCGAGACTGTCAGCCTTTCAATATCGTGGGGAAAGATGGGTTTAAAGAGCTTTTAAAAAAGTGCACTTCTCTTTACAAAATAAGTGCGATTTGGAGGAACGTTATATTACGGAATATATCGCAAGAAGACTGGAAGATGTGTGTCAAGAGTGGGCGATTATAAAGGTAAAAGTAACTGCAATTGTCACAGATAATGGTGCAAATGTAGTGAAAGCATATGATATTGTTTTTGGGATAAGGTGTCATTTTCCATGTTTTGAGCACACGTTAAATCTAGTCGCAGAAAAAGGAATGAAGTCCGTAATAAATCTCATTCAGTTAATCACCAAGGTAAAGAGCATTGTTACTTGGTTTAAGCAAATTGTGGTAGCCAGGAAAGAACTGAGATAATTAAACGCTACGTTGAAATTAATTCAAAAAGTTCCGACTCGTTGGAACTCCAAATGTTATATGATTAAGAGATTTCTGGGGCTTCGTTCTAAGATCAATGATACGTGTTTCGTCATGCCATATATAATATATTTTTTGTCAATTCACCAATTATAATTCTTGCATTTCACATTCTACATATATATTGTATGCGATGTTAAATTTATTTTTCAAAAATAGCGCTTAAGTTTGTATACTTTTTTCTACTTGTTATGACGTGTCCCAATAATAAAACTCACGAATCAGTCAAACAATAAAAGAATAAATCTTTAAACCAAAGAAAAAACACGAATTGCATTTAAAACAACACTTTATTAATCCGAGAACAGACCTAACTTAATGCCAATATAACTAAGCTAGCTGGCGCTTAGGTAACCTGAACCGACTCTAATCACGATAAGACTGTACACTTTACGGCACTCGCCAGTCCAGTCATTGGTATTTTATGCACCAATATTCGGAGGTAGACTTTACTTAACAACGCTGACGTAAACAAACCACAACAACCTTGCCGTTTGTTCTACCGGTTGCAGCACCTGAGTCGCTCAGTAGTAAACAATCGCTTTACATAATAATTACCATGCTAGGTTAATTATTATTGTAATCGTCCATTGCTCCACTATGCGCTCATTGCAGCCAGCTGTTGAGCTAATCAGCAGAATAACCGACAGTTGCAGAACAGTACCATGCGAGGCTACTGTTTAGCAATTGGCAATTATTTTACTAAAATGCGCCATTGGCTGCTGGAAGAATCTTCCGTATATTGTGCCATAACATCCCTCCCCCCTTGGAAAAATTAGTTTCCGCCGGGAACTAGATCTGGAGAGTGCAACAATATTAATTAAAAACTGAAACCGTCTTTATCCTCGTTCGGTTCAGATTCTTTACATTTTTCATTGTATACCTACTATCTAAATTGTCTTATTTTTCTTTTTCAAAATGTACATTTTACATTTTTACATCTTTTTACATCATTTCTCTTCTTATTTTCTTTTACATTTAACTTCTTTAAATTCAATATTTCATTTTCACATTTAATTCCTTTCATTAATTTTTACATCTTTTTACATAATTTATTTTTTTTATTTTCTTTAACATTTAATTTCTTTAAGTTCAACATTTCATTTTCACATTTAATTTCCTTCTTACTTTCATCTCATTTCTTTTTCATTCTGATTTTACAACATATCTATTTATTTATTTATTTTTTTACTTCACATGTCCTTTCTTGGAAACTTCCTCCACTTCTTAAATACCTTATTATACTAATAATTTCCTACATTTGAATCTTATAATAATTAATCTGTTCCTTTCCATTGACAATGATTGAATATTAATAACCATATATACATATTTTTATTTCTGTATAAATTTATACGTTAATCTCTAACTTTAGGTTGCCCTTAAATTACTTCTTCGTTATACAAATGCAAAAAATATATATATATACTTAACTAAACCTATGGCGGCTACTCTAGCTGCACAAGTTGTTTCCCCACAATAGTTGGCAGATTGGTGGTTGGCAAGTTCGCTGTCGTGGGCAAGATTTTCTCAATGGTTATGTTTGCATTTTGGGCCTTGGGTTGCTGCTCTGACTTATGAACTATAGGTAGAATCACCCTGTTGGTGCCGGCTTGGGTATAGTTCCTCTTCCAGCACTTCAAATGGCATAATATTCCTATCAGGATTACTAAACTGATGACGGCTAAACATGCGGTAGTAGTTGTCGCTGCTATATGTACTGGATGTGGAATGGCAAGTCTACTTGCCTCCTCCGTGCTGATTTTGTCTTGTCTTTATAGCGGCATCCTGCTCTCTCCATGCTTGATTAAAGTTGTCACTAGCCAGTAATCGTATTTCATACTTTTTCCTTCTACTACCTTCTCTCTCTGCCTGTCTGTCTGTGTTGCGATACTACTCCAGGCTGGTAACTCCATTCATCTGTACGGCATCTTCAACTTGTATTCGTAGGTCACCGTTTTGCAGGTGACATTGTACTTCGATAAATAATACCCCTGTGTGCTGCAGCTCAACGATGGAAGTTGGTGAATGTTGGCAGTTTACTTCCAGCTTGGTCTTCACACACATCACAAATAACCAGTGGTTTCTCGTTACCATTCTCACTAAGCTGATCCACTTTGCCAAATTCAGCGTCCAGATCATATACATGATACCCAAATTCGTCTATAGCTATCGGGATCGTGTATACCTTATGTAAGTCAAATGCAACTCGTTGGAGCTGTGGGATATCTACCCTGACTCGGATTTCTTGGCCTTCCTGGAGTGCTTGTACCTTTGCAATTTGTACCAGCAATTGGAAATTCTGGAATTTTGCATCTAAATCCAGTTTACAAGTGGCATTCTTCATTATCTCGGTCATCTCTCGTGCATGAATTATCAGCGGGTGTAGCTTTCCTACGCTTAGGGAGATTAATATGCTCATCATTGTTTCTTGCATTTCGCTGATTTCTCTTAAGTGAAGGCTCATTAGCGTAATTACCTCACTCAATTCCATTCTTAGTTTCAATGACGATAATTCCCGATATTGACCCTGCTGCTCTTTAAAGACGGTTGAAAGTTTATTTTGTAGTTCTTCTCTCTCTTCTGTTGCCTGTAGCTTTGAAACATTTAACAAATCGAATGTAGATTTGACGAAAGTAATTTGGTCCTTCAGTAGATTTAATGTTCGGCTCTCCTTCTCATTAAGGTCGTCTATAGCTGCATGCATTTCTTCCGAGTCGGCATGGTCCATGGTTCCGAATAGTGTCTTGGCCAGAGATCCCACTCCATCAAAAATTGAACGCTTGTTTCTTCGGGGCGCCTCATTTTGGGTATGATGCTAGAGTTCCTCATCCTGACGCTTAATTTTTTCCACCCAGCCTCCTATCTCTTTGACTGCTGCCTTACACCTTGCAACGCCTACAATATCGGTTACGTCTGCACATAATCCGCTTATCAAACCGCTGCAGTTGCTGACGAATTTTAAGTCTTCAGTGAGATCTGGTATTTGGAACTTAGACAGAATAGTCCAATGTTTCGTGTAGAAATTAAATACCCCGAGACGCTCGAACAACACTCCCGACTGTGGTATCGGTTCGATGCTATAACCTGCCTGCTCTGCTTGTATCCCAGCTATCAAAGCGAAGATTAACATTACTAACGCCTTCATCGCGAAGCTAAACCTTCTTTTATAACTATATAAATTTAGGGAAATCCTAGTATTCTTAGACTAAATGAAGAATGTTTTTCTTTAATATAAACTCTTAGT
Organism: Dioctria linearis; assembly: GCA_963930735.1. Lineage (NCBI taxonomy): Eukaryota > Metazoa > Arthropoda > Insecta > Diptera > Asilidae > Dioctria > Dioctria linearis. The sequence continues at coordinate 107,959,016 of OZ005744.1, read as the reverse complement.
TTATTCTAATAAATTTCTTTCTTTTTTTACAATCTTCATTTCCCTTACACCTTCTTTCTTTAGCAATTCTCTCTTCTCTTTACACAACTTGTATAAAAACTTCTCTTTCCTTTAAATTTCTAAACCCTTTTTTTTAATCTTTTTATTATTAACCTCTTATTTATGCTTTCTTTCAACAGCTCTTCTTATTTATTTTCCATTATTTCTTGCAAAATCTCCTATCTCTTTTTTTTAAATCTTTTTTATCTTGTTTACTATTCCTCTTTTCTTTTTCTTTTTTTTTAACTTATTATTTCCTTTAAATTCTCTATTTCTTCTTTTTCATTCAATTAATTTTTGTATACTCTGCTTTCTTCTCTTTTAAATCTCTATTTTTTCTTTTCTATTTCAATATGTCCTTTGTTTTTGTTTTTTAAAAAAAAAAAAAAAAAAAATTCCCTAGGTAAATCTTTAACAAGAACTTTATCACCAATATGTAAGACTTCCGGCCTAGCTGAATTGTCATGGTACTTCTTTGCCACTAGTTTCCTTTTAAGTAGGTTCTCCCTAGCTAGTTGAAACGCCCTCTGCAATTTGAACCGCAATACCGAATGGTACTTGTCCATATTGTATACCGGTTTAGGATGACGCTGTACGCTACTGGGGATTTTTCGCTATAAATCCAAACAACGTTTCCATGGGTGTAAGTTTTATGCCTGCATGCACGGTGTTGTTGTACGCATGCGCTGCGGTTCTCAACAGCTCGTCCCAGTTTCGTGGCTCCCGATCAACGGAACTCCTCAGATAGTGGGCTAGTAGAATGCTGCTTCTCCAAAGCGTTGGACTGGGGATGGTAGGCAGTTGTTTGCAGCTTCTTTATCTTCAACATTTTACAAAGAGCGAAGTTTGCTCCCTGATCCGTTACTAGCTGTTTCGTTAGCGAGTACCGGCTGAGGATTTGGTCAAACAAGGCCTGGGCTACCGTGCTCGCTTCTTGGTCTGGTATCGCCACGAAATCTACAAATCTAGACAGATCATCCATCATAGACAAGATGTACTTGTTACCCTAGTGACTGACTGGCAAAGGTTCAACTAAGTCAACATAGACTTTTTCAAAAGGTCTTTCGGCGATTTCCGTCACTACTAATGGCATCTTGATGGCTCTAGTGTGCCTATTTTTTTGGCAAATCGTACAACGTTTAACACACCGAGCTATATCAGCCTTCATTCCCTTCCAGCGGTAAAAGCGCTTCACTCTGTTGAACGTTTTGTTCCTTCCAAGTTGTCCTCCAAACCTAGAGTCATGATAATCTCTTAGAATTAGCTCAATCTCTACTGGATTGGTCACCAGTTTTGGTTCTGGTTTCTTCAGTTTTGCTTCGGTGATTATCTCAGTCCCTTCAATACTGGTACCTTCGTTTTCAGAATCTCGCAAAGGTATTTGTTTTGGTTGTTACCTTTCTTTCTGTTCCCTTTCTTTCTGTTCCCTTTCTTTCTGTTCCCTAGATTGAGCACGAGTTATTTCAAGGCATGGGTACTCCTTGTTATGATATGACTCAGGTCCTTCAATGTGCCTTGGAATTCTGCTTAGGGCATCGGCATTACCATTTTCCTTTCCAGTTTTATATATAATCTCAAATTCATACTCCGATAATTTTTGGTGAAATCTGAGCATAGGTGATGTAGTGTCCTTCACCTTGAAAACTCCCCGTAGCGGTTGGTGATCCGTTACTATTTGGAAAGGTTTGCCCAGAAGGTTGCCCACATAATGGCTAACATCTCACGCTCTGTAGTGGAGTAGTTTCTTTCTGCCATGTTCAAAGTACGACTAGCGTAACTAATTGTCTTGCCCTCTTGCTCCAGAACTGCCCCTAAAGATTCCCCACTTGCGTCAGTGATGACCGTAAATTCCTTTGTGAAATCCGTATATATGAAGAGTGGTTGTGTAGTAAGAATTTCCTTGACACGACTGAAAGCCTTGTCACACTCAAGTCCCCATGTGAACTTAACGCTTTTTTTTAAATAAACTATTAATGGGTGCCAATATTTTTGAAAAATTCGGAACAAATTTCCGAAAATAATTGGCTAGCCCTAAAAAATATTGAACCTGACGAACAGTTTTTGGTTTTGGGAAATTTTGCACTACTTCTACTAATCGTTTATCAGGCTTTACCCCTTGTTCTGAACAAATGTGGCGCAGATACACTACCTCTTTCCTTAAAAACTGATATTTTGAAGGCAGCAACTGAAGGTTGTGTTCTCTGAAGTGCTGAATATCACGACATCGTCGAGATACACGAAGCATGTAATCCCTTGAAGTCCCGTTAGAATTCCGTTCAGTAGAGATTGAAAAATTGGGGGGGGGGGGCGCTTTTAAACCAAATGGTAATCGTTTATAATGGAAATGATTAAAATTGGTACTAAACGCCGTGTTTTGTCTGTCTTTTGGGTCGAATAATACTTGGTGGTACCCGTTAGCTAAATCTAACGTGGTGAAGTATCTAGAATGACCCAAACGATCTAAGATGTCCTTAGTTCGGGAAAGGGGATAAGAAAAGTGGATGCAGTCTTTGTTTTGTTCTCTGAAGTCTACACATAGCCGATACTTTCTTTTGCCGTTATCATTTACTACTCTCTTATGAATTAGAAGTACGGGGAAATTAAATGGACTGTCACTAGGTTCGATGATATCGTCCTCGAGTAATTTTTTTAGTTGTTCCTGACACTCTTCTCGATGGGCTTCTGTCATGCGATATTGCTTTTTGTGTATGGGGGCCGTATTAGCCATTAACGGTAACTTAAAGGTCTTCGTCGGGGTGTCTGACAATTTATCGCTTGGCAAATGAAAGATATCACTGTATTCGTAGCAAATATGGGTTACTGCTTCCCTTTCTTCGAAGTTAAGGTCTTCTCCCAGCACCAGTGATTCCTTCATTAGCTTGAGCCGTTGTTGGCGATTATCAATCTTACCCTTATCCTGTCCTAGTAGATGCACAGTATAACTACTCAATTTTTCAAGCCTCGGCCTGAAACTCACAAGTTCAACGGGCTCCCTTCCTGCGTTAATAATACCTACCCACGTTTTACCGTTCCTTGGCTTAATTATAGCGTTCCCACAATACACTCCTGGCCTAATTTCTTCCGCCATGCACACTAAATCTTCCTCACCTGTGAGAAGAATTTCCAACAGCCGCTCTGTTCTTGAGTTCAACTTAATTCTTGTCCGCTGAGTGGTTTTACTCTTTCCTAAGTAATACTTTTCCTCTCGCTGTGTAAGATGTACCTTTTCGCCCTGAGCCTCTGCGTAAGCTGTAGCTTTAGAGAGGTCGCGCTGGACTTCCATGCGAAGAATTTCCAGCTCCTTTTCCCTTTTTCCTGCTACACCTTCTTGTTCTCTGCTCACCATCGGTTTAGTCCTATTGATGGGTGCTTCTTGAGAACCTTTTTAATTCGTTCCCGTGCTAAGGGATTCGACCAATTGTACGGAAGGCCACTCCTCAGCTGTTAGAGCTGGCTGTACATCATCTTCTTTTGGAAAAGTCATCTTTCTTTCTTTAATTTCACCATCTTGGTAAGATTCTACTTCTGAAAGATACTTTGTGAGGCTATCTGATACCACTCCCGCTCTGGATATAATGTCGCGCAAGGCTGCGACTCGATTCTTCATTCGTTGCTGAATCTCTTTTGGGGAAAAATACACTGACTCTTCTTTGTGGATAAACTGGTGATGATTGTCCTGGGTGCTTTCCTTCAACTCTATTATCTCGATTTTCTCCTTTCCAGTGATGCATACAAAAAGAAGTTTTTCTTCCTTTATTTTCTCCATGCCTTTCACTGACAGTTTTCCATTTATACAATCAATGACTGCTTTGTCCTTCAGGAACTCGATCCCCAGAATACCGTCAGCTGGAATCGAAATAGTGTCATTAATGGTGTTAAACTCGCATGGCTCTTCTACTCCACCTATGCGTAGTGTGGCTTTCCAAGTTCCAATTGAGCTTTCTTGTGCCCCAAACAACCCTCCAATCATTATTTTCTTGAGAGTTTGTATAGGTGTGTTTCCTTTAATACGATTTACCTTAATTATATTACATGTTGCACCTGTATCTACTGATAATGTTAATTTGCCCGTTATAGCTATATCCGATTCTACTGAGATAATGCAGTTATTTAAAAAACTTAGCTCTATGACATCGGCTTCTTTCTGTGAGGTCTTCACGGTCTAGAATTCCGTTAATTCCCCCAGCTTCCGCTCCCCGTTTCCCTTCTTTAGAGCTTCTTGTTCCGTTAGATATTTCTTCAAGCAGTTTGCTGTATAATGATCGCAGGTTCTACAAAACTGGCAATAAAAGATTTCTGGGTCTGTTTGTAGCTGTCCTGGAAAACCAATTGAAGTATCCGCGAACCTTATGCCTTGTCTTCGGCAACTAGCAGTATCGTGACCATAGTTTCGGAATTTTACACAGTATGGTGGCTGTTTTCTTGATTGGCATTCCCTAGCAATATGCCCTTTTTGCCCACGCTGGAAGCACTGGATGAGCCTAGGCGGCGTTGCCCTAGCCTGTGATCCACGATATATTCCTGCTGCTGCTGGAGATGGGCCCTTCTGTACGGCTTCTCTGAATGGTCTGCTGGTATTATTGTTGAAACGATTAGTCCCCCAGCTATCTCGCATTGTTTTGGAATTCCCACTTCCCCAGACTTCTGGTTCTCTACTCTGGGGCCTCGTTGCATCCTTCTCGAAATAACTAGCTTCTTCTTGTACTTCATCTAGAGGCTGGAATCTCCTTCCCGTCAGATGCACTTGCGTTACCTTATTCCCTACGCCTGCTTTAAAAGTAGCCACTGCGTCAGCTTCCAATTCTGCTATTAGTCCACCTTCCTTATTTGGGTACTTAGCTATGACTGCTGTTTTAATTTTGTCCTGAAGCTCATACTGTCAGCGAATTCTCGAATGTCCTCGCCAGGTCATTGTTTACCCTCCAGCATTTCCGTACGTAGCTCACTGAACGATTTTCGTGGCGTATATGCAGTTGTAATAACTTGCTGCAGAGTTTCAAAATCCTTCGGCTCCTGGGAACACACTAGATAATAAGCGTCATCTGTAAGCCGAAATTTCACACATTTGATAAAGATAGCTTTTTCTTCAGTAGTCAATTGATCGTAGAGTTCCTTGCTGTAATTCAGGAAACGGTACAATTCTGTTCCCAGCTTTGGTGACCTTTCCCCAGAAAATAATGGTATATATTTGGATACCATATCCATAACTTTCCCATGTGCTTCCGCAATACAGTTTTTGAGCAATTCGTATGTTTTACTGCTTCTTAGCTCTTCTGTTTTTCCCTCCGATGAGCTACTCTTAGCTGAAATATCTTGCCTATCTTTCGTTTCTCGTGGTTTATCCCAGAACACTAATTTCCTTGGTGTCCACTTCTTACTGACTTCTTGCCTGTATACTTTCTCTTGCGGCAGTGCACCCTCGGCTCTTAAATCTCTCTCCAGTTCCTCCGCCGCCTCTTCTGCTTCCTTCAGTTGCTGTTCCAAAGAAAATATTTTCTTTACTAGACCGTTGTTCTTTCTTCTATCTTCTTCTAACAATTGTTCTGCTTGGATCTCACCCCTTTGGATCACCTCGAGTGTAGCCGTTACCAGCAAGTCTAAAGCTTCGCCTTTCGTACAGGACTTGGCAGCTGTATTCCACTCCTGAATCAATTTTCTCGATTCTTCACTTGATGTTCGATTTTGCAACTCTGCCGTGAGATGCTCTCCAATATACTGCCAGTCTTGCTCGTAGCTTTCTAACTTCTCCTTACATTCTTTTAGCTCATGCGATCTTTCCTCTAATTCCTTCTCTTGAGTTTCGAACCGTAACAGTTCCTCTCTTTTCAGTACATTTTTTCTACCCACCGACGTTGAAGTCTGAACCAGAAGATCATCTAATTCTTCCCTCTTTTCCCTCCCATCCAAGCCTAATTACATATATATATATTATATATAACACCTAACCAAGAAAACAATCTCACCCAACAAAACAACTTACACAAAAGTTAATTAATTTTAAACTACACCTAGTAAAACTAATTCTCATTTTTCCCAATTTCCTCATTCAATCTCACTTTCTCCTGCCCTTTCTAACCTAAATACTCCCTAGATTAACACCTTAATCCCAAACGTTACAGTCGACTTGACTTTTTGTGTGAATCACGAAGACATAACCCCAACACTCAGCAGATATCAATATTGAGATTTATAATCTCTGTTTAAAACGTGACGATTCAGACAAATATAGCATATACTCTATCAATGCTATAACAAACGCGAAGTAGCTTCGAACGAACAGGAGTGAAATCCAACTTTTAAGCGGAATGAGAGAAAACATCGCTATACATAATTACCAAAATTTCCACTCCTTAACTGTAACTCTATTTAACCTAAAGAAAGATTCACAGTTTTTCTTACTGGTACAAATTCATTCATCCGCACAAAAACTGAATAACTTACTACACTTCGCATTTATAATAAAAACATAAAGGCCAACGTTGAAAACACAAAACGTTTATTTCCCCATATTAAACGAAAAATATTGAAGATCGCCGCAAACCAAACAAAAAACAAACATCGATGAATTAACTAATTAACCTATATCTTAAATTTTCAACCTAAACACACGGAAATGCGACAAAAACTTTCAAACGCCCATAATGATTTAACCTCAACCTATCCAAAAACGCACTCAACACTTAATCTAACACTTTTTAAATTTATCCTGAAAAGTAAATGGAGCAGCTAAAAGAAGCAGAACTCCCACAATTAAAAAAAATGGAGTAGATAAAAAAGCATAACTCCCGCAATTAAAAAAAAGTGGAGTAGCTAAAAAAGCATAACTCCCAAAATATAAAAAAAATGGAGTAGCTAAAACAGCATTACTCCCAATATATATAAATTTTAAAAACACAATACCTTTTTAAACGAGCTGCGCCAAATTGTCGTGTCCCAATAATAAAACTCACGAATCAATCAAACAATAAAAGAATAAATCTTTAAACGAAAGAAAAAACACGAATTGCATTTAAAACAATACTTTATCAATCTGAGAACTGACCTAACTTAATGCCAATATAACTAAGCTACCTGGCGCTTAGGTAACCTGAACCGACTCTAATCACGATAAGACTGTACACTTTACGGCACTCGTCAGTCCAGTCATTGGTCTTTTATGCACCAATATTCGGAAGTATACTTTACTTAACAACGCGGATGTTAACAAACGACAACAAACTTGCCGTTTGTTCTACCATGCTAGGTTAATTATTCTTGTAATCGTCGATTGCTCCACTAAGCGCTCATCGCAGCCACCTGTTGAGCTAATCAGCAAAATAACCGACAGTTGCAGAACAGTACCATGCGAGGTTACTGTTTAGCAATTGCTAATTATTTCACTAAAATGCGCCCTTGGCTGCTGGAAGAATTTTCCGTATATTGGGCCATAACAGTTATACTGTGCTAAAAATAGAGTTCAGTGAATATTTGGTACTAGCCGTTGTTGTAAAAAGTAGCTGTTTAAGTTAAAGCTCTTTTGCTTTAACTGAGATGTATAGGCCTATATGCACAATCTAGACCGCTGTTGAATTGAATATCAATGCTTGTATCGATACTCCAAATAATGGGGAATGGTTGAAAAGCTAACCGTTCTAACTTGAATTAATGGAAACGCACTGATTGTCGATTATAACAAAACTGAATTTATTAATTATTTCATTCAATTTATTTATAACAAAATTGAACGCGCGTAATCAATATTCATAAATCAATTCACAAATTGACCTGTAAGAAACAGGGTTCATCGACTTGAGCGATTAATAATTTACCGCAGTGAGAATGCTGACCCAGCAGTAATTCCCCTGGCGTAAATATTGTAAGAACTGCATGTAAAGCAAAAAAAATGGAAATTGGCACTGCTCACGGTAGTGAATTATGATCGCTGGTTCAATAAACTTAAGAATAATAACCATTTAAAATGCTTACGCTAGATTAAATGAAATTCTTGATTTATCATGATTATACTGAATTTGACTATCTTAAATTAGTAATGTTAAATTAATTTTTAACTTAATAATTATGATCTGGGTCATAACATACTCCCCCGCGTTGAACATACCTTGTTCAACTGTCAATGTTTACCCTGAGGTCCGGGGTTGTAACTCGTCTGGGGCTGGGTTTAGGTGGCTTAGATGTATTGCAGCATGATTTAGTTCTTACGCATCTGCAAATGATTCCAAAAATTGTAATAATGATTACCAGGGACAGTGTTAGATATCCTACCGTGTAGTGATGGACGTGGTGTGCGTGAAATTTATTTGGGAATTCTCTTATATCCTGCATTTGAACTTCCTTCTGAAGGGCTCTCAATTCTGCTAATTTGGCGTGATACGCTATGGCATTGTGTTGTATCATTGGAAGATGATCGAGGCTTATGGGTTTGGGAATACTTCCGACACGTGTGTAGGACAACTTGCTGGTAGTTGGATATACATGATGCCCTTGGATCGTCAAGAATTCTTGCCTGATAACACAGTTTGCTTGAAGTTTCAGGAGACCGGAACCTTCGATTGACATTTGAGATACATCATTTCCACATACGACGTTGACTGTAGTCTTCTCCTTGAAAGCGTAGATCCATTGATTTGGGTGGAATAACTGTATCCATACTGGGTCACTGTTGGTTCTTCTGAGATCGCATGTAGGTGAGATTTCCCTGTGATGAAACAGTTCAATTTCGCACAGGCTAACATTTGCTCCTCTTCGATAGATTGGATGCAGCTGCTTGCATAAATAGATAGTTTCATCAGTTTGTAGACACGAATATTGTTTTTGCTTAGTCAATGGGTAATATTGATCTCGATGCAGATTAATTGCTAGAAACTCTGATGCTGGGTTAATTGCAACAAGTGTTCCATTGATGAATGCGGGAATGGGAGCGACACGGAATAATTCGAATTTCTCTAAGTTTACGAGAGGCAGTCTCAATCGAAAGATAACATAATTTTCAACGACTCGGCCCTCTATTGTCATCAAGCGATAGAACTGTAGTATAGAATCCTGGGATGCTGGTAATTGAAGAGATGTGGGTAAATGGTGGGCCTTGATGATAGTAAGCTCTTGAGCTAATTGCCTTGGGGACAGTAGCATGTGATTAATTCTTCCGTGGTGGGTGTCGGTGATAGTGTCTATTATTGCTGATTGTGTTTTTTGAAAGTTTAACGTCATCAGAGTCAGTTCCATTGCTAATGACGAAAACAGTTCCATCGCTTCTGCTGATACAGTCCTTCACCGATATTATTTATGCGCAGGTTTATCTGGTCAAGGTGATCATCTATTTCTTGGAACTTTCTGTCAACACTTTCCTGATCAGTTTTCATTATATTTATTATGGAGTCTATCAAAGTCGTCTGATTTTTTAGTAGTGTGAGGAGACGGTTTTCATTTTCCTTTATGTCATCAATAGTGTTAGACATCTCTGCTGCATATTCAGAGTCCAGTACGCCGAACAGGGCATTTGCCACATTGCCAATGATATTAACAGCACCTGTTTTGGTTCTAGTAGATTTAGTTTTGACGTGTAGGAGTTCATTATCAGTAGAAATTTCCCCTTGCAGACGATTGAATTGGTTAACTAGTTTGACACACAAACTCGTCTGTTTTAGCACAAAGAGGAAGTTTATCTGAGTGCATAGGTGATCTAGGGTTTTGGTGCTATTTATAATTGCTTGAAAATCGTTCCAGTATGTCTCCATTTCATAATAGACTACAAGGTTCCATTCATTTGATATTATGTTAGTCGTGCCGATATTCTCAAAATATAACCCAGGTTGTGGTGTGAAAGGGGATGTTTCAATAGTCTGTCCTCTGATAATGGGTAGAATCATACAGGTTAAGAGAAGTGTTGTTAGTGCGGAACCATACGTGTGACGTGTCTTTTTTGTTGGAACCTCGCCGCTACTGCATGTAGAGTTGTCGGAAGCTTCTGCTAATTGGGATGAGTTTCGTCACTTTGAAGTTTGACCTTCTCTGTCCTGATCATCATGACTAGCCGATCTATCTTCATTATCGTCCTCTATAGGCAGTGGAGCGAGCCTGTGTATTGGTCGCCGTAATGTATTATTTTCCGTTCGAACGTCGGCTACTCGGACAAGACCATCATTGCCCTTGAATGTTTTCACAATTCTTCCTAGCGGTCATTTGAGTGCTGGCAAGTTATCCTCCTGTATGATCACGATAGTACCTGGTTGGACATTTTGGCAGCTTTGCTTCCACTTAGCACGATGCTGCAGTTGGTTGAGATATTCTCTTGACCATCGCCTCCAGAGCTCCTGTTTAATGTGAGTCACTAGTTTCCATCGTTTGAGAAGACTTATTCTTGTTTCTTCACATCTGGGATCAATGGAGGCCGTGAGGGGCTCACCGATCAAGAAGTGTCCAGGGGTCAAAGCCGTGAAATCATTTGGATCAGACGACATGGACCTAATTGGTCTGGAATTGAGTATTGCTTCTATTTCAATCATGACCGTTTGCAGCTCTTCATACGTAAGTGAAGCTGAAGCTAAGCTGCGTTGGAGTAGGTATTTGGCTGACTTAACGGCTGCCTCCCATAGACCTCCAAAATGGGGGAGCTCGTGCAGGTATGAAATGGAAGTCAATTCCGCTTGCGCTGCACCTTGTTTCGATCTCTTCTCTCGCCTCATCTGCGAAGATGCTATCCAGTAGTTCTTGTAGTTGGTTTCTGGCGCCAAAAAAAAATCGTAGCATTATCGCAATATAACTTCTGGCAGTGCCCCCTTCTTCCCATGAAACGTTTCAGAGCACCAATAAATGCGTTCGTTGTTAGACCACTCACTACTTCCAAATGCACTGCTTTGGTGGCAAAGCAGCAAAACACTGCTACATAACTTTTTTGAGATGAAAATGCGTCCATATCGGCCCACAGGAATCCAGACCTGAATTAGTAAAGGGTCGTGCCGGTTGTATTCGGGTAGCTGGAAGATTCCCCATTAACTGTGTTCGCAATTTCGGATTGCTTCTGAAACATCTGACACAGTTTTGGACTATAGAGCGTGCGATGGTTTTCCCTTTTATTGGCCAGAACTGTTGCCTGGTTATTTCCAGGAGAGCTTGTGGGCCGACATGACGATGATTCCTATGGATGTCGGTCATTAAAAGTTTTGTAAATGGATGATTATAGGGCAGGAGCATCGGATGCTTGGCATCATATGACAGGGATGATGCTTCTAATCTTCCTCCGACTCGAATGACTCCCTGATCGTCTAAAAATGGAGCAAGGCTAATAAGTGTGCTGGATTTATTTAGCTCCGTTAATTTTTGTAGCTGAGATCGATCATCTTTGAAATTTTCCTCTTGCATGATCTTAATTATGGTGAGTAATCCCTTATCTAATTCTAGGCTTGTCAATGCACAGCTCTTATTTAGGTTAGTTTTGCCTTTTTTTTCTGGTGAGATCTATGAAACGTAGAACGTAAGCCGTGATCCGTTCTAATTTTTTGAAAGAATTTTGGTGATTTATATGATATACGAAATGTGGAATGCTGTTTTCGATTGTTACTGGGATAGCAGTGCGTTTCCTTTCAAGCTCACATTCTGAACCTGTTTTATATGGTTTTGGTCATACTGATTCTTCACCGTGTAGGAAGGGAGGTCCATAAAACCAGAGATTGCAGCCTTCTAATCTTTCTGGAGCAATACCACGGGATAGGATATCGGCAGGATTTTCCTTTGAATTTACATGCCTCCATTGTTGGGGTGATGAAAGTTCGTGTATAGAAGCAATTCGATTGGCGACGAATGTTTGAAATGACGACGATCTAGAGTTTATCCAGGCGAGAACTATCTCCGAATCTGTCCAGTAGAGCGTGACGGCATCTTCCATTTTGAGATCTTTCATTGCGCGCTTGGTAAGCTCAGCAGTAAGCTTCGCGGTATATAATTCAAGTCTAGGTAGTGTCAATTGCTTAGTTGGAGCTACTCTCGACTAAGCGCAGAGTAGCCTCACTACGATAGGGTTATGACTATTGACAGAACGGATATAAACGGCTCCTCCGTATGCCCTTTCAGAAGCATCTGCAAATGCATGTATTTGTGTGGATCTTGGGCTTTCTTGGCTGAACACGTGTCTTGGGATTTTTATGTCATTCAATAATTGCAGCCCTTCACGAAATCTGATCCAACTTGTATGAAGCTCTGATGGGACTGCGGCATCCCAGTCAAGTTTAAGATTCCATAATTGTTGAAGGAACATTTTGGCGGTAACGACAACTGGCCCCATGATTCCGAGCGGGTCGAACAAGTGAGCTATGTCCGATGATATGAGTCTTTTGGTCACTCGATATGTTTTAGTCCAATTGGTTTTAATGCAGAAGACATCATTTTTTGGTATCCATGTTAAGCTCAGGGTTGTGATATGCTCTTCAACTTCATCATTGAAGTCCAATTGAATAGCAGTATCTTCTCGTGAAATGTTTTGAAGTAAGCGTGGATGGTTAGCACACTACTTTCGAAGCTTGAATCCGCCTTTCTGGAGTAAAGCAATCAGTTGTGTTTGAGTGTCAATGGCTGTGGCTATGCAATTGGACCCTGCCATGATATCATCTACGTAGAAATCGCGCTGAATTACCTCCGAGGCTGTAGGATAATCCTTGCCATTTTCCTGTGCCAACCTTTTTAGACATCTTGTGGCTAGGAATGGGGCTGTTGTTGTTCCATAGGTCACTGTGTTCAACTGATAGAATTTCAGTGGGGTATTCGAGTCACTTCTCCATATGATTAACTGAAATCGACGATCTTCTTCATTGAGTAGGACCTGGCGGTACATCTTCTCGATATCAGCTGTGAAGACGAATTTGGGCATTCTGAATCTCAGCAAGATGGAAAAGAGATCGTCCTGTATAGTCGGTCCTGTTACTAAGACATCATTCAGCGATACGTTCGTGGAAGTTTTGGCAGATGCATCAAAGACAACCCTTAGTTTGGTCGTTAGGCTGTCGGATTTGATAACGCTATGATGAGGAAGAAAGTATTATGAATGCTGAATAATTTCTTGCATGTGGCCGAGCTTGATATATTCATTCATTAATTCCACGTATTTGTAATTTAACATCATTGTGTCTGGCAAGTCTTCGTTCTAGCGACAGGAATCTTCGTAGAGCGATTTCCTTGGACTCCCCTACCTTGTCAGTGGCTTGATTAAATGGTAGGCGCACTGTGAATCGTCCCGTAGGGTCTTTTTTCACAGTTTGGTTGAAATGATTCTCACATCGTGCTTGCTCTGGTGAGAATGTTTGAGACGTAGTGTCAACTTCCTCCAGCCTCCAAAACCTTTCTATGTCAAACGTTTCATCTTCACTGCAAACCCCACGGGTGGCCTTGTCTAAGTGTCTTCCACCGACCCAGTATTCTGGAGGGTTGGTAAGTTTTTCGCCCAACTTTATTTGGCCTATACATAACAGGTCATGGTAGAATTCTGCTCCCAGCAGTACGTCTATACGAGATGGATTGTTGAAGTTGGAATCGGATAATTTTATGTTTTGTGGTATCGCCCAGGAATCTGTACTTATTTCTTGAGTAGGTTGAGGTGCTATGATTTGTGGCAGAACGAAGGCCTCTACCCTAGTAGCAAACCCATTCAATTTTGACTGTAAGAGCATATTTACTCTTCGTTGTGTATGCTGTTTTGTTTGTCTAATGCCTTGTATCTGCATGTGTTGAGAAGTACCAGTCAGACCAAGTTTTTTAATAATTCTTTCGGTTATGAAATTAATCTGCGATCCGGAGTCCAGTACTGCTCTGCATTCGACGCTCATTCCTTTACTGTCAACTAAATTCACGAGAATTGTACTCAATAGAATGTAATTTTGTTGTCCTGTGGCTGTTTGTGCGGTTAATGTTGTTGGTCTGTCGTTAACTTCACATTTCGTTGGTGATTGTGGAAATACTTTTGGAAGTGACTGAGATGAGGCTGAATATGTCTCGATATGTAACAGAGTGTTGTGTTTTCTAGTACATTTTGTACAGCTTCTCAATGTGCACTGCTGTGATGAATGGCCTGGTCTCAGACAGTTGATACACAAATTATATTTTTTGACGAGTGTTAGCCGGTTTGATGGTGTTAGTCGAAGAAAGTTCTTACACGAGAATAGTGCGTGGTTTCCCTTGCATGATATGCAATTTGCTATAGTTGTAGCAGCAGAGGTGAAAGGTTTTGTTGCGCCTTGTTTAATGTTGTAGTTTCCTGGAATTTTTGCCTTGCTTCCGAGTGCTTCCAGAGATTGGAATCGATTCTCCAGAAATGATAAGAGGCTCTTCGTAGATTGAAGTTTTCGTGGATGACTTAGAGATTGTTCGTATAAACGATGTGTAGTTTGATCCAATTTCTTGATTAGCAGATGCATTAGTATTGGATCCCAATCAGCGGTGGAAACCTTAAGATTCTTCAAAGCCAGTATACATTCCTGCGTTGTATCATGGAGTGTTTTAATTGCTATAGAACATTCGTTCACAATAACTGGTTGCGATAATAATTTGTTGAGTAGAGCTGTGACTTACAATCTGGAGTTCTCATAGGGATCCTTTAACATATCCCAAGCAGCGGTGTAATTTTAATCTGACAAGGTTAAATGGTGTATTAACCTTTCAGCTTCCCCAGAAAAGTTTGTTTTAAGATACCACATTTTTTGGCAATCGGCCATTGATTGTTTGTGAACCATTTGGTTAAACAGATCATAAAACTGACGCCATTTTAAATAGTCTCCATCAAATTTTGGAGGGACTATTTTTGGTAGTTTCTTCATGGTGTTATTGTTGATTGTTGTACTAGAAGTTGTTAATTTATCCCGTTTGTCGGATAGATATACTAGTTGATCTTGTACCTTTTCTTCTAATTGCACGTACTCATCAACATTGTAACCCATTTGAATTGGATCTTCGGCTAATTCCCAGATATTCTGGTTTATATTTTCGATCTGTATCCAATGTTGATTTAACCTGCTTATATTCAGGTCATAATAATTTTTATTCTGTTGATCCTCATCCATTTTCATTCCTGCAATGAGCCGACGAAGTGCCGATGACTTCGCCTTGTCGTCTTATTGCTCGAATTATTTGCTGTTGTGGGTTTGATTGAATCTCTGTAGTTCTACGACGCTCTTCATGAGCATTGGTGTCATCAGACCTTTGCTGTTTTGGATCTGTGGCATCTTGGTTATGGGCGTTGTCACTTGTACCAGCTATGACCTCTTCAGTGGTGGCCTTGTTGAATAATTTAATTTGGCTGGTGAAATGGTTTTTATACTTGTTGAAGATGGTTAAGATGGCGTTATAGTAATCATTCGTGAAGTAGGCATGATCTCTGGGTACATTCTGTATTGCTCGTATCTTGGTGTCTGTAGCATCAAACAAGGACCAACGTTCATCGAGACGCCTAAGTCGTTCCTCATAATATGGTAAGGTTTTTCTGTCGACCGAGTCTTTCTTATAATTTGAGATTATTGCGTCAACCTCATCTCCGTTCAGATCTTGTTCCTTGAACAGTGCTTCCATACTTTCGTTAAGTTATGGAGGTTTTCGTGTTAATCAGATTTTCACTCAATCTCACTTGTAATCTCACTTTGTGATGGGAAGTCAAATGAAATCTTCCTTCAAAGGTGATGATAAGTTTTCCTTCTGGCGGAAATAAGCGCTTCAGTTACAACCACAATGAATGTATGTATGTTATTCAATTGATGCACTTGAATCACGTCGGGGTCACCAATGTTTAAGTTAAAGCTCTTTTGCTTTAACTGAGATGTATAGGCCTAGATGCACAATCTAGACCGCTGTAGAATTGAATATCGATGCTTGTATCGATACTCAAAATAATGGAGAATGGTTGAAAAGCTGACCGTTCTAACTTGAATTAATGGAAACGCACTGATTGTCGATTATAACAAAACTGAATTTATTATTTATTTCATTCAATATATTTATAACAAAATTGAACGCGCGTAATCAATATTAATAAATCAATTCACAAATTGACCTGTAAGAAACAGGGTTCATCGACTTGAGCGATTAATAATTTACCGCAGTGAGAATGCTGACCCAGCAGTAATTCCCCTGGCGTAAATATTGTAAGAACTGCATTTAAAGTAAAAAAATGGAAATTGGCACTGCTCACGGTGGTGAATTATGATCGCTGGTTCAATAAACTTAAGAATAATAACCCTTTCAAATGCTTACGCTAGATTAAATGAAATTCTTGGTTTATCATGCTTATACTGAATTTGACTATCTTAAATTAGTAATGCTAAATTAATTTTTAACTTAATAATTATGATCTGGGTCATAACAATAGCACTACTTGCATTCTAACTTTCAAGCATTATACATCCTGGCAAGAAAGGTATTTTTTCATTTAGTCGACACTAACTGCCAAAAAGCTTGCAGTTTCAACATTTGGCGCCCGAGCCGCGACGATTTCTCAACTTTATCATTGCCTTTGATTGAAATTTTAATCAACTGCATGCAATAATTATACCGTCGCTGGATTCGTCGTGGGATAGCTGCACACATGCCTCCATTTTGTTGGACGATGTTCTTAAAAATCGCCGAACGTAAATTAGCGTAAAGGCCTTGTGCTTGCGTGGCACGTGAACAAATAATTTAAAATATTGCAAGGTACATATTTTCAATTTCATATTTTGATCATTAGTATTATGCCTATTGTGTGAATATCAATTTTTTAATGACTTATGCATATGAATAAAATTATTAGTTGTCTGGCATTAGAACACATGCATAGAATAGATAAGAGCGGTGCTTGTAAATAGAAATTTTATCGTTTAGGTCGTTGAACCTTCATATATTAGCTTCATAAATTAACTCATTGGTACCTAAGGCATAATTCGGTTTTGGAGTAGCTTTATAATTTCTATCGAATGAATTAAATTATATTTCCTATTAAAAATATTCTCGAATATAAAAGCTTGTGAAGGCATCAATGCCAGTGTGACCATAGCGGGCTTGAAAATTAATTGTAAACTTTCCTTCTAATTGAAAATTTTTATAAACAATTCGTGATATCGTGAAGGTAACAAATATTTTGTTCAATATGAGTGAACTCGCCGATCTTAAAATACAAAGAGCGTCTAATAAGGGCTGTATTACGCGGATAAAAAATATCGTTGAGTCCTAGGCAAACTCTTTATCAAACACTGTACTGGAATTTCGGCTAGACACCCTGAGTCCTACTTTAAATAGATCTTGTCATTTCAATCAACTATTGAAAAACTAGCTCCAGAGGATGCTAATGGACAAAAGATCAGGTACGATCTGGAAGACTTATATTGCGCCACTAAATCTAAGCTATTAACATTGATGAGCGGTCAACGTGGTTCAAGTTCCTTTCAAGATCATTCGTTAAGGATAATTTACCGAAACTTAAGTTGCCACAGTTCAGTGGTAAATATTCAGAATTCCCTAATTTCATTGTATCATTTACAAGGCTGGTGAATAAAAATGATTCATTGTCAGCAATAGAAAAGTTTAACCATTTACTCTCATGTTTAACTGGTTCTGCATTACGCACAGTTAAGGCGTTCGAAATCAGTGAAGAAAACTATTTTAAAGCTCTAAATCAACTAAGGGAGAGATATGATAATAGGTACTCAACTTTTCAAGACCATGTATTAGATTTGTTTAATTTACCCAAACTCGAACTCTCTATTCTGCCAACCTAGGACAAATGTTCTGAAATTCTTGACAAGCGTTGTCAGTTACTAGCAGCTAGAGAAACCAAAGCTGAACAAAGGAATGACTTGTCGCCGGCGACGTTGACAAGACTACCACATTTCTGTACAGGAAGGAAATCTAAAACATTAACAGTTTCTAAATCTAGTTATCTATTTTGCAATGACTCTGGTGATACTAATTATTATTGCCCAAGGTTTCTCGAAGTCCCTGTATTGCACAGGTTTGAACACGTCAAGAAGAAATCATTGTGTATCAATTGTTTGTCGAACGGACATAGCGTAAAGAAATGTATTTCGAGGAAGTGCAGTGTTTGCTCTAAGCCCCATCATACATGTTTACATAGATACGCTGCAAATACAGTCCCAGTAGTTGAAGGCGCAAACCATACCAACTTCAATACAAACATAGGGTCCCAAACGTCTGGTGCGGAGAATTCTAACTTAAATTCGTCGTTATTATCTAAGGATAATGTTCGGGGTCATGTTTTCCTTGCCGCAGCTGTTATCCAAGTGAAGGATAGTTCTGGTCGATATCATCTTGCTAGGACATTACTAGATTCAGCCTCTCAGCTTAATTTTATTTCGGAGAGTCTTGTTCAAACGCTTAAACTAAAGAAACATAGGACAGATCTAACTATCAGCGGGATTGCAAATGTTTCTTCGGACGTTCATTGGTCTACCCAAACTGCTATTATATCTAGAATCTGTGGTTCCGAAACTAATTTATCATTTTACGTCCTCCCACACATAACCGGTCTACAGCCGGAAAAGGTGTAGCCGTGGATGATTGGCATAGTTTTTTAAGCCACAGAAGGTAGATATTCTAATTGGTGCAGATGTCTACTTCGAACTTCTTTGTGTGGGTCAAATTAAGTTGGAATAGAACTTACCTACTTTACAGAAAACTCTCTTAGATGGGTGGTCTCAGGGTAATATGTTAATCCGTTGCCGCTATCGCCCACTTTGGCCTGTAAAGCTTATGATCAGGAGAAAGCGCACGGGATTGTTGCGGAGGATATATCCTTGAATGAATTAGTCGACCGTTTGTGAAAGGAAGAAACTATTGAAGGGACACCACCTATCACGAATCCCAAGCATACAGAATGCGAAGATATCTTTCGCGACACAGTACGTCGTTTACCTGATGGACGATTTATGGATAAGCTGCCCTTTAAGGATTCATCATTTCAGTTTGCAAACTCTTTAGAAATTTCCGTCGTCGTTTCTACTGTCTGAAAAGAACACTAATGAAGGATCCGGAGCTCAAGATAAAATATTCTCAGTTTCTAGAGGAGTATCTTGCTGCAGGTCATATGGAGGCACTAGCTATGGAAAATGTGCCGAATCCTCATTACTTTATGCCACACGAACTAGTCCTAAAGATGATTTACAAGTCTTTCGTTTAAAAACAGTCACTTCTGCTCCATTTATTGCAATGAGATGCTTGAAACAATTATCAGCGGATTACCCCTCAAAGCTACTTAAGGCTTCAAAAATATTGGCGCAGGACTTCAACATGGACGACCTTTTAACTGGGTTAGATACTCGTGCGGAACATATGGAAATTCGTCGTAATGTTGATACTATCTTAAGGTCTGGCCAATTTTGTCTGAGGAAATGGTACTCAAATGACTTTGATTTCTTATCAGAATTTCCGGATGCTGAATGTGAGAAGACATTAAGAATTAATGATACCGATATCGTTAAAACGCTAGGTATAATATTGGAGCTCATTGCTGATGGATTTCGGTTTCAATATAAACCACCGATCGTTTCTACGTCTAGAGTCACTAAAAGGACAATTCTGTCGGATATCGCTCGGTTGTTCGACCCGCTAGGACTCGTAAATCCGGTAGCTGTGCGCTAGAAATTTTTTTTACAAAAACTTTGGTTACTGAAACTAGATTGGGACGAGTCGGTTCCCCAAATAACTTTTTACAAATTATTCACTCAGTTAGTGATTTTATTAAAAATTGTTGCCGCTTCGCATATGTCCTACGCTATATTCGTAAGCTAAAATGTAACGTACGAATGACATTGTTGAAAGCGGAGAATTGACGCCAGCTGATATCGACAATGCTTTCATGTTCCTAGTATGGTCTATCTATTCAACAATATGAGTTTTATGAAGAGATTCAAGTATTAGAGCAAGGTAGCGAGATATCCTACAAAAGTTGTCTGCGAAAACTTACACCCTTCTTAGAAAAATTGCCTGGGCTAAACGTGCAAATCTTAAGAGAAGTTGCACGATTGGAACTTGTTGATGCACCTATTGTTCACGATTTTTATGGACACTGCACTGGTTCAACTCAGATCTTGTAAAAAAAAAATTAAAAAAGCACAATTCAATTGAACTCAATAAAACTGTTTATTTGCCTCTTTAAATTCAAGGCTCCTCTAGTAAACGCAAATGATGACTGACTTTCTCTGACCAATACTAGACGGAATTTAGACTAACTGAGTCCTCCTTTACATGTATTGATTTCATATGCAAAAATGTGATTTGATAAGAACAAAGTTGTTAAATAATTTTTAAACAAGAGTACATATAAATAAATACAATACTTTCAAACTGATTATAGAATGCAAAATTTGAGAGTTGTTACATTAATGATTGGTATGGTAGTAGTACTTGTTTTGTTTTTATTTTTATTTATGTCGATTTTTCAACATTCTCCCCCTATTAAGACGCTTCTTAACAGACTGGAAATCTACAAATTTTTGTGGTTGGGCTGTTAATCTCCCCTCTGCCCGTCTTGAGAGTAACGACTCTAATTAAGTTGTCTCGTCCGGGACGAACAGCAATTGCTCGACCAAGGACCCAAGCGGTAGCATGCAGGTTATCCTTCTTGACAAGGACTAAATTTCCAACAGTTAGGTTCTCTTGTCTATTGGTCCATTTTGGTTGTTGCTGCAACGTCATCAAATACCCAACATGCCAGCGTCTCCAGAAGTCCTGATGCATTTTTTGTAGCAGACGCCATCGTGTGACGGATGAGAGTGGCGTGGAGCCAATTGATGGTTCAGGAAGTACAATCATAGGCTGGCCAATTAATAAATGAGCCGGCGTTAGGACGTCAAGGTCGCGAATTCAGCAAGGCTTCTACTTGGGCAAGACGAGTTTATAACTCTACGTATGTCAGTTTTTCTTCACCGATTGTTCGTCGTAAATGATTTTTGACAAGTTTTACTCCGGATACCCAACTCCCACCAAAGTCACGAGCTGATGGAGGTATGAAATGCCAGGTAACCTTATTAGCACTCAAGAAGTCTGCAATGGGACTATTATGGGTTACAGAGAGTAGTTCTTTGTGTGTGCCAGTAATTTGACGATTTGCTCCGACAAAATAAGTCCCATTGTGACTGTATATAGCGACGGGTAAACCTCTTCCAGATATGAATCGCTTCAGACTGGCAAGAAAGGCATCTAAAGTTAACTCACTCACTACTTCTAAATGTAGAGCTTTTGTACTAAAGCAAGTGAACAGACATACGTAGCACTGCGTGCTTCTCGCGCCCTTGCCACGATGTAATAACAGCATTATTGGTCCAGCATAGTCGACACCAACGTTTTCGAAGGCTCTGGTGAATGAGACAGGTTGGCGAGGAAGATTTGCCATGAGTTCCTGTGAAACAGAAGCTCTGTGTCGAATGCATATTATATATATTTTTTATTGCTCTTTTAACAGCAGCTCTAGCTGAGATTATCCAAAACATTTGGCGAATTATGTTGAGCCAAGGCGTAGTTCCGGCATTAAAAATATTTCTGATGCAGATGTTCTATTAATAGTTTCGTGAAAATGTGATCCTTGGGAAGAATGATGGGATGTTTCGTATCGTAGGTACAATGTGAATTACTTAGTCATCCTCCCACTAGGATGATGTTGTTGGAATATAGGAATGGGTTAAGACTACGCAGTGAGATTGTCGGTGAAACTGCACCCTTTTTTCTCAAGGAATGTGCATCCTTATCAAATTTGCAGGATTGAGTCCACTAGATGCATATGATGCGAGCTTTCTCCAGTTCCGCCTTGGTCAACCAATCAGTTTTGAAGATGGTGTCTGATTTTATGCATAAGCATGACAATCGAAAACACCTTGCAATGATGTGGAGGATTTTAGTAAACGTGGATATCCGTATGAAGAGATAATTCAGTGTATCTCTTTCAATTGCAGTTGCGCAGGATTGAAAATATCGTGGTCACATTTCTTCCTTTATTGCGAGTTGTTGATCCATGTTTGAGTCGTCATATGGATAGTTTCTCCAATTGGAGTGGAGCCACGAGGGTCCTTTCCACCATAATGTTGAGGAAAATAATTCTTCTAGAGAAATTCCACGTGATGGCATATCCGCAGGATTCTCTTTGGAATGAACATGATGCCATGCTTCTCTCCGTAATGTGACCAAAAATTTCTGACGTTCTATTTCCTATATAGAAATTCCACTTGATAGGATGTGCTGACAACCATCCTAAGACGACCTTGGAATCTGTCCAGGCTACGCAGGTAATATCAGGCTCTTGAAGCGCAGCCATGACCGTTGACATTAATTTTGCAAGGATTAATACACCACATAATTCCAAACTTAGAATGGATAGCTGTTTTATGGGCGCGACTTTCGTTTTTGATGTCAAAAGAACCCTTGTTGTTGGGATCTACAATATATAACGGCAGCATACGCAGCTTCCGAAGCGTCTGTAAATACGTGCAGTTCAAACGTGTTTCTTTTTATTTGCAACCAACATGGAATGCGAAGCTTTTCAAGACGACATAAATTGCTGACTAAGCTTGTCCAATTTTTAGCGAGCTCATCATGAACTGGTTCGTCCCAATCGTAACTTTTTAACCACAGGCCTTGCAACAAGATTTTAACTGTGATGATTACTGGTGATAAAAGTCCTATGGGGTCGAAGATTCGGCTAGATTCTGATAAGATAATTATTTTTGTTGCAATTCCGTCACTAAGTAGATTAACGTGGAAGATGAAAGAATCTTCAGATGGTATCCAAGCAAGTCCTTGCACCTTTAATGTAGTTATCTGCATGCTTATCAATCCTTTGTGATGCTGAGGCTTTGTTTTCGGCAATGGATCGTAGAAAAGTTTCACACTTTGACGCCCACTTGTAGAGTAGGAAGCCACGAGATTGCAGGAGTGCTGTAAACTCTTCGTGTATTTTCAGGGCAGTAAAAACGTCACCTGTTCCACTCAATAAATCATCAACATAAAAGGAGTTTTCAATAGCATGTTCTGCAAGAGGATATTTTCCTTTGGGCTCTATGCCTAATTGCTTCAGTGCTCTGATGCCCAAAAATGGCGCAGGAGTCATACCGTAAGTTACTGTATTCAACCTAAAGTGTTGTACAGGCTTCGCAGGATTATCCCTCCATACTATTCTCTGATAATTTCTTTCTGAAGGAGCTAATAAGACCTGCCTGTACATCTTTTCGATATCAGCAGTGATGGCTACCTTATAAGTTCGAAAAGATAACAAAATATGATAGAGATCCCTTTGAATTTTTGGTCCGACACATACAATCTGGTTGAGAGTCACACCTGGGGATGAAGTTGCGGATCCATCAAAAACTTCACGCACTTTTGTGGTTGTGATGGATGGTTAAATTACGGCATGATGAGTGAGATATGCATGTACTGAAGCAGCTTCTAGGACTGACGATGGCTCAGCTTCCATATGTCCTAAAACTTGATACTCACTCATAAAAGTGCGATAATTTTCATAAAGGTTGGGATTGATTTGAATTTGCATTCTAATGACATCAAGCGTGACATTGCTGTATTTGCAGTTTCCTCCATATGCAGTGCGTTTTCCTTGAAGGGAACATGTACTATGTATCTGCCTGTATTTTGATCAATTGTATGAGTGGTGGTGAACAGAGTTTCACAACGTTGTTTTTCTTCAGAATACATCGGTACTGGTTTTGTTACTTCTTCAACTTCCCAAAACATTTGTAGCATCTTATCAATATATTTTATATCTGTGTGAAGGCAAGTGACCGTAGGTTTTGTTGAAGATAGATTCACATTTCCCGAGAGTACATAACCAAACATCGTGTTTTGAATGACTGGCATTTCAAAAGAAATTATTTTCCGTTCGTCTCTTAGAATATGGAAACAGTATTCTACGCCTAACAAAATATCAAACTTGTTGGGAATATTGAACTGTGGATCTGCTAGTACAAAATTTTGGAGGAAACTCCAATCCTTTATGACTTATGTGCTTGATGGAAGCCTTGATGTTAATTTTGGGAAGATGAATGCAGTGACTGAAAGTTTCTGACTATTCTTGAAGCGAGAATGTAAGGTGAGACAAACACTACCTTTGGTAATAGCAGATTTTTCTGAGCCTTAACCAGTCACGCTGATCCTAGCCTTATCTCTATTATGTCCTAATCATTGAGCACAATCTGCACTAATAAATTAGGCTTGAGAACCTGAGTCTATAAAATTTCGACATGGCTGTAGTGAACCTGTACATTAAGTTACGAGCACAACTGCGGTTCGAAGCACTGACAGTCGGAGACATAATTGATTCATTGGCGTAAATGATGATAGTTGCGACGGATTCTCAGTAGTATGTGCGAATGCGAGTTATTTTCTGGTTGCGACGAAAGTGCTGATGCGGAAAGATGCGATTTCACATGATTTGTATTGAATGTATCACTAAGATGTAGTGCGGAATGATGCATTCTATTACAGAAATGACATCGAGTTTTTGATTTGCAATTTTGAACTTGGTGGCGCAGGCTGATACAGTTGAAACAAACTCGATTTTGTGCTACAAATGTGCGTTTTGATGCGGTGTCTACATCCTTAAATCTGGGACAATGGAATAGCTGATGCGACTGACTACATTTTGAACATTGGACAGAGGTCTTAGTGAGGAGGTTTGGAATTGGTCGTTGTACTGACTTTCGATAACTGGAGTCAATAGACTTAAGCATATCACATAGCTTATTAAAAAAAGTGAGAAATTTATCAAAGGTCGGCAGAAATATGTCATGACTTTCTTCTGCCCAGGCCTGACATATTTACGGATCTCGATTAGAAGCTTCTGTTCCTAATGTCTTAATTCAACCAATGAGCACATAAGATGTATTGTAGCAGGAGCACGTGCCTTACTTACTCACCTGGGCATAAGTAGATATTGTAACCGGCACCCCTGGCTACAAAAATCATCGTTGGAACTGACGTGGGTGGCGACACAGCATTTTGCCGCTAGTTGACATTCGCATTGCTAGGTAGCTGTGTCTGGTGAATGAAGTTTTGACAACGGACAAACGGGCGGACAATAAAAAAAAATATTATTATTATTAGTATGTATGTAACTCTCTCTCGACTGCTACGACTGTTACCTGAAAAGAAAAACCAGGAAATAAATACCGAATGGAGTTAGTTCTCAACGCCGGATATGTTCATTGCCACCCGGAGAATTTGACGACGCAGTGAAGGAGAGGGAAGGAGGAGAGCAGACACAGTTATCGATGCAGTCCAAGCTTGACGTGGTATGGGCCCAGCACCCCCATCCGCACTGACGTCAAGGAAAACCAAAAAGATAATTTCTTAGCCCCATATTGAAGCCGATGTACGTGTGTGTATGTGTGTTAAAGCTGCCCCGCTGTCATCACACCCTCTCGTATATAATTCAGGCTGCCGTGGGACCTAACTTTCAGGCCCTCATAAACAAAACACAAGGATAAGCCAACGGAGTAGCGAGGAGAAGCATAGAAACCGTCCACTGAACAACCCTGATGACCAGATTTAGGAATGCCTCGCCCAAAACACCTTGCCATTGGCATTACACCTTGTTTAGACTGGAAATAAAAGAAACAAGCAAAAAAAAAGGGAAGGAAGAACTCAAATTCAACTATGGGTCAATTCACAAATAGATACGAAATTTATTCAAGGCAAAAATGATGTAAATTTGAACGTATAATCTTCTCCATTCTTTAATTACCCTACTGAGTTGGCCTTCTACTAACCTAGCGCAAGGGATGAGCAATAACTTAATACTACCTTAGCTAGGTGAAAGCACAAAAAAATTTACTATTAACAATAAAAATAAAAAAAAAACCAAGAGAAAGTAATAACTAAGCTTTCGCTTACACGTGCCCATACATATACCTGGTCTGCAGTCTTCTAATTTCTGCCAAGCGCCAGCGGTGATATGGAGAGGTTTGCGGGTCCCAGGACTCCTTGTTCAACCTTCTTATTCTTTTTTTCTTTTACTTTTTTCTTCTGTGCACAATTTCAATAAATCGCAGGTAAGTTCTGAAGCATTCAAATTCAAAAGAACAATCTCGCAAAAATCTCGATATTTGGCAGGTAAGTTCTGCATCGCTACACTATAGTATTCTACAGTCTCCCACTCTTTCAGGAAAATAAGAACAAAGCTAAGTAAAACTTTGCGCTAAAACACAGGTACGTCCTGAATCAATAAGTTAATAACTCCACTGTTGTCCCTTTCTTTCAGGAAACAAACACAATACAATGCAATACTGCACTAGATGACAGGTTGGTTCTACATTAGTAATTTAATAAATTCATTGTTCTTGTTCCTTTTTCTGGAAAATTAAAAAAAACTATTATGCAAGATTGCACTAAATCACAGGTAAGTCTGTATTACTAAATTAATAAATTCACTATGCTCTTTCTACTTTCAGGAAAATTCAAATAAAATTATAATGCAAGATTCTACGAAATCGTAGTTAAGTCTTCCATTATTAAATTAATAAATTCCCTGTTTTCTTTCCTCCTTCGGGAATACTAAAAATAACAATTAGACAAGATTGCCCCAAATCGCAGGTAAGTTCTGCATTATCAAATCAATTAATTCACTGTTCTCGTTGCTCGTTCAGGAAAATAAAAAAAAAATACTATTATACAAGGTTTCACTAAATCGTAGGTAACTAATTTATTTCCTTTAGCTAGTCATAAATCGCTTATCGTCCTTCAGTAGTATGGGTCCCACCTCCCTATACTTTTACATTACGTCCCATAGAGACAACTGCCACGAGGATCCCACTCGCGGGTTCTCACCACCGATAAGAAGTTGTTGAGGAGGGAGTAGGATAGACACGTCCCTGTCTCAAGTATTGGGAGGTAAAATTAAAAAGGTTGAGCTGACTCCGAGTTGAGTTGTTGCAGGATGTTGTTTGGAAGGAGAGAGCTGGTGATGTCTGTCATTTGGACGGTAGATGGGTCCCTGTCGCAAGTATTGGGAGGCAAAAATAGAAAAGCTGACTTTATACCGAGTTGTCTTAATGCAGGTTGTTGGCTGGAAGGAGAGAGCTGGTGCTGTCTATGGTAAGGTCGGTAGATGGGTCTCTGTCGCAAGCATTGGGGGCAAAAAAAAAGAAGCTTAGTTGATACCGAGTTGTCTTGATGCCGGCTGCTGGTTGAAAGGAGAGGGTTGGTGGTGTCTGTGGCAAGGAGTTGGGTCCAGTTGCTAGGATGGCTGAGCCTAGTGGGTGCGAGAAGGTGTACTATATGTGGCTTACGTACAAGCATAGTAAATTTTTATAAAATTTCACTACCAGGCAAGCAGATAACTAAAGCACAAAATCTTGCTACAATATGTAGCAAGCATGCATGGTTTAAACCTGCATCGTAGTCTTCATATCTTCAGCGATTATCGCGTCTCTTTTTTATATTCCGTTCATTTTTTGTTCCACTCCAAACAAGTTTGATCAGTTAGTCACACTTCTTCAACGTCATTGTTCCATACGAGTTTTAAAACTTGAACTTGACGGCGATGCGGTCACGATTTTGTTGTTGTTTCTTTATGCTTAGAATTAAAATTTACCTGAATTGAAACTGCGAAACATGTGGGTGACTTTATTTCCGGAAAATTTTTTGATGTAAAGGAAAAAAATAAAGGAAAGATCGCAAAGAGCAAGTTCTGATGCTGCTTATGCAAGGGTTCTTGATTCTTGTGGTGTTCAATACTACCGGCGTATAATAAAGAGCTGCAAAGAAAAGAAAAGATCGGCAGCACTCAGTGAACTGGATGTTGTGAACGACAAGAACGTGGGTGAATTTGAGATAAAAGAAACGGGTTGCTTGAGTAAAAAACGAATTCGGCTGAGATAAAATGCCTTTACTGAAGGTCAGTAAAGATAGGCTCTATAGCGGATATACAATTTCTTTTACAAAAGACGTACATATTTAATTCTTTATTCGCGCTTTTTAAAACTGATTTTCAAAAATGCTCTTGTGGTATCATCTTTTCCGTCAAAGGTTACATAACATCCCACGTGCTGCTGGTTAAGATCTTCAATCTGTCGCTGGGTTTTTAAATTTTTTCGTCAAAACGCGGGGTAAGAACACATAAGTGTTTTCCACGAAGTGTACTCTCACGCGAAGTCCGTACTGCGTCTTTAACAGCTTGAAAGACTTCACCTGGTACTCCTTCCCCAACTCCAACTCTGTGAGTGGCACAAGAGGGTCGTAGCTGTTTTCTGACACACTTTGCAGCAGTTCAAAAGCGTTCTGTAAAAAATAGAGATTTAGTAATGCCTGCTTTACAATCATCAAAAATATTTTTGGTACCTACCATTGTATACCAAAGAGTTTTCCTGGCTCGTGAGTTAAATTGTAGCTGATGCTGAAAACTGTTTGAGGACGGCTAGGGAAAACACGGCCTTATATACTGTTTGGGTTCACCATCTTTTTCACGTAGGGGTGGTTAAAAGTAAATTTATTATTGTGGCCGATGTAGTTAAAATTAAATTTATTATTATGGCCAATTTGAAAGGTTATTTATGTGCAACATTATTATTTCAACCTAAAATAAGTGCTGTTCTTTAATCATAAGGCAGATACTGTATTGCTGCAACTTTACAAGATAATTTAGATGCAAGTCACCCGCAGAGCGTGTTTTAAAAAAGACAAGTTATGCTAGGTGCATTGTGACGTTATTGTTCTATAAATATTGTCATATGGGCTGAGTTCTGTTCTTAATTTTTGAAGGAGGTACAACTTTGTTGCAATTTAAACGAGACGTTCTGATTTGAAAGTTTTTATAATCGAAACTAGCACTCTCGCTGTGTAAAAATTCATAGGTGGTTATTTCTGACAAAGGGTGTAGCATAAAAGACATTTATAAGTTTCAAAAAATTTGAAAAAGTACCAAATAATTGTTTTCGATAATTTGAGAGATTCGGATTCGATTATTTTTAGGCTACCTTTTGAAAGCGATTTAACAAAAAAAATATTTCTTTATTATTCGGAGACGTTAAAGCATTTCTATGTAATTAAGTCAGGCCTTTTTAATAAAAAATATGCCTGCTCTTTTTGCGATAATATGAAAATACATAAATGTGACCAGAAGCGTCGATATTGTGCCGTGTGTATTTGTTGAAAAAGTCAAAGCATGCGAAAACTGCAATCGCATGTTTAGAGGCGATATTTGTTTTACGAATCATACCCTAAATAAAATTCAGAAGAAAAGCATATGTGAGACTTTTATAATATGTAAATTGTGTTGAAAGTTTCTTGTTCTTAACAAAGAGAGAGTTCAAAGAACACTCTTGCAATGAAAATTTTTGCAAGATTTGTTCTAAAATTGATCCACAAGAGCATCTTTGCTATATTAGTATATTACAGCAATTGTCGATAAAAATTTTTGAATAATATTTTTTGATTGAGAGAGCACTCAGGGCACCTTATGTGAAAATAGCACCACATCTTATTTGCATATTGTGAACTTAATTGTTGCACAGCAAACATGTCATAACTGTTACACAAAACCAGATATTAGAGTAAATGTGATGTTTGTGGAGATAGGCAGCATGTGTTTCAATACGCTAGTGAGACAAGCGTTGTAAAAAATTTTCTAGATTACTGCCTGAACGCCCGATCTTTTGTGTCTAAGGTGGACTGTATTGCGCATAACATACAGGGATATGACGGTCACTTTATTATTTCTGAGCTATTAGAAATCTAAAAATAGAGCCAATAATGAATAGCTCTAAAATTATGAAAATGACGTGCGAGAATTTAATATTTATTGACTCTTTAAACTTTCTGGCACTCCCCCTTCTAAATTTCCCGACGTTTTTGACATTAAAGTCTATGAAAAGGGTTATTACCCTTATTACCTGAACATAGCTGAAAATTCTGACTACATAGGGAGCTACCCTTCCCCTAACTTATATGGATACACCGCCATGAAGTTAAAGGAAAAAAAAGTTTTCAAACTTGTATAACGCCGTATCTAAGGGCACTTTTAACAAAGAAAAGAGATGTTAAAATATTTTGATAACGATGTTAGTATTTTACGTTTGGGATACACTCGATTTATGCAAGAATTTTTGGATATAACACAATTCAATCTTCTACAGAAGCTCTAACTATTGCATCAATCTGCATGCTTGCTTTCCGGAAAAATGACCTTAAAAAAATATTTTGGCTATAATGCCTAAAAAAGGATATTACAAGTCTAAAAATCATTCATTTATTGCCATAAAATGGCTAATTTGAGAAAGTCTCAAAACTAATCTAGAGATTGTATCTGCATGTAATAAAGGAGAAGTGAAGCTGCCAAAGGTGGATTACAAGTAGATGGGTTTAATTCAGAGACAAATGCGGTTTATGAATTCTTTGGATGTTTCTACCACGGATATGAAGACTGCTTTAAAATCCAAGAAGTGGTTAATAACACCACTCAGAAAATCGAGACTATGAGTCAAAGATTTGAGAGCACTCTTAAAAGAATTGATACAATAAAACGATTGGATTACAACTTGAATT
>OZ005744.1:107784935-107928273 GCA_963930735.1 Dioctria linearis | reverse complement strand
CCACATGATAAGTGTACTTTAACAAAAGATCTTCGCCGGGGTCTCGAAATCCTTTCTACCTTCACTTCGTATCGGCCTAGCTTTTTGCTTTTTGGATTTTGTGTCCACCACTTTAAACTCTTCTGCACACACTCTTTTTGCTCGCACCTTTTTAGACTTTTTAACTCTAGGTGGCTGTTCCATTTTGATGCGTAGACTTGTAGTTCAACATTAAATGTGCATCACCGTCGTCTCGTATTTATACCCTTCTTTTCCGATGTACATAGCTGGTTACACTCTCCAGATTTTAAACATTTTCAAGTATATATTGCGATATAAATTCACAATTTTATTATCATTTAGTCTAAAATTATGGGCTTCTTGGAAGTGCCTTGTCCATTTTTTCCACTGAGGAGTCAGGTTTCTATAGCTTTGATCTCAGCTTTGCATGTTTGGCTACAAAAAACCCCTCCAGATTGTGCACGATTTTTTATTAGATATATACTGTGGTATAAATTAACATTTAAACTTAGATTGTTCGAATTAAATTGTTTTAAAAAGTTCTGAAAGCTTCGTCCTCTGTAGCGAGAATATAGAAATACACAACAATAATGTGAGCTGGTTGATGAAAATTGGCCTTGCAATCGTTTTTTACTATTACTAAAGGAGCTTGAATTATCTAATAAAAATTTTCGAAAAAGCCTGTTTGCGGGTTACTTTCCAAATGAGTAAAAGTACTCTGCGGGGCCTTGTTTTGGGAAATAAAAGGCTACCCAATGAGTTCCACCTTTATTTGCAGGATCCGTTTTACCTATTACACATGCAGGTTTTCTTATTTTCTGTGGTAATTGGTTGCATGGAAGATGCCCCTAAAAAACTTGTTTGTCATGCGGTTGTTTGTTAGTACATTTGCAAGCTCAAGCGTATTTATTCTTGTTCAGAACAAATGATGGTTTCCACGTCAATGATCTTGGTGTGACAATTAGCGTAGTTATTTATAAATTCTCTGGTTGCAGCTCCACGAACAAATATTGTGGTTAATTTTGGTAGAGTTTTTATAAGATCTTCGTCCATACGCTTGAGTTCGAGATTACGAAATTCTCTCATTTGTTAAGTACATCCTGCACTTGATGTAGGATACTTAAAAGTTATTTCTTTCGCAAAAGACTTATTTTGCTTAGCGAACTCCGCAAAAGAAAGTCTTTTTAAAAAGGTGAATGGTCCTCCGGAAAAGAACTCCACATTTACTAAACAGTAGCTCATTATAGATAACGTATTAAGAGTCTTGAGTGAAATTAAGTTCGAAGATCAGTTAGCCAGCCTTACATAGGTTTTTTTAAGCTGGTGTATACATTTTTATCTTAAATATATATCAAGGCTGCTATCATACTCTGCATATACAATACATGTCACTGTGTTTTTTAGTGTTTCCTTAAACCTTCCTTCAATTCTCACCGTTCCCTGATTCAATAGATTTTCACATGTTGAATTATAGGAGGGATCTGTTGTTAAATCAAAAGCAAGTAGAAAACACCCGTTGTCAAAGAATTTTTTTGAAATGTTGTGTCCTTTATCGAAATAATGTATACCGGTTCCTTTAAACAGTGTAATATACCCACGAGTGCTAGCAGGATTTTCTTTTGAATAATTAAATTCTAGAGGTTGATTTGACACCTGTACCCCGTTAATCGTTAAGTTGAACCTGGTGATGTTGTTGTGCTTGAAGTTTTCTGGTATATGCATCGTTGTCAACCATGCCAAGACTAGTAGATTTGGCAATTGCCCTATAACCACATTGTCCAATGATAATGTAAATGTATTTGCGAGTATTATATACGTTTTAACTTCAACTCGTTTATTCGGATATATAGCGTTGGAGCGTTGGATAACAGCTTCATGAGCTAGCAAGATGTTAAGATTGATAGTTACATGATTCATGTACATAGTCGCTTCTACTAACTTAACTCGTGGGGAATTGTCATCATCTTTTCCCGAAAGGTAAAATTCGGGTTTTTCGAGTGATAAAACTAACCGTATATCACCACCGTTCATTAATAATTTATCTTGATTAAACATATCGCCGTGAATCTTTCCCACTAGCTCAACAACATTACTTTTATCAAACATCTTTTGTCTTGCCAAATAACCTTCGTTTAGCTCAGCATTTTCAGCTACCTCCATATTATTCTGGTCGAGATACCAGCTAACCGATTCCAAATGTGTTGAAGCGGCATCTTTCCCGTAATTTAATAAATTCCCAATATAGGCTCTATAGTTGTAATTGTTATCAGTTTGAGCTAGTGGTTTCCTTTTAAGTAAATTGTACATTGACGGGCCTTCATCACGAACAGTGTCTTTGGTTTTATCCGCCTTACTTATTTCGATATCTTCACCTGTGTAAAGTTCTTCTTTCCATCTTTGATTTTAACCAGTTGTAATTTCAAACGAAGGTATATGCTTGATAAGTCTCGATATGTGTCACCACGTCCTAGCGATACAAATTCCAATATCAACGAGTTATCTAGAGAAGCTATAGGTTTATAAGATACCTCTTCAGTTTTTAAGATGCTGCTTTGTACAGGTGTTGTAGAGAAAAGGTCTAACTCAGATTTCATGCATTCGTTGTATGAAGGCATGTTGTCTATTTATCCAAAATATCTAACACACGTTTACTATCTTACGTTTGCCTTTAATAGATGCTCTTTTAGCTGTCTTTTTTGTTTTTGAACCTCTTTTAGCGGGCTTTTGTGATTTTGAACGCTTTTTAGATTTAGAAACTGGAGCGAAATGTAAAGCTGCAAAGGGGTTGCGTCTTTTTATAAGCATGCGACTGCTTCTTCCTGCACCGCCCAAGCTTCCAAACAGCTTATTTATAACTTTGTGTGATAGTTCTTCGGCAGCCGCTTTTCCGTGTTCTTTTAAAATATCAGTTAAAGGTTCACTACCTGCTTCTTCCAAAATAGCTTTTCCTTTTTTAATTGCTTGTTGCTTCAAAGCCTCTCCCCAGATGTAACCAAAGGCTGTAAATATCGTAATAATCCGCTGAAAAAACTGCCAATTCCTCTTCCACGCTGGTAAATAAGAGGAGATCGATATAATACTCCAATATCCGCTAAACCGCCGCCACTTTGAATTGAATAACATTTAGTATAATATGAATTCATTTTCGTAGTTATACAAAATACTCATAAATCCGCACTATGTTAAATTGTTTGTTGTATGAGTATTTATAGTCTATTTTCTTTTAAAATGGAGCATTATATATGTTTGAATATAGCCTGGCTTGAAATAAAGTAACTCCCGCTGCTGAATTTTTATTTTTATAGAAATACTTTCGATAAACGTTCTTTCTATAGGACAGTAATCTAATTGTTGAAATCTTATTATGTTTTCACATTCTTTTAAAGGTATTATACGTAAGTATGGTACTAGCTGACCACCTATAACTCGTGAATGAATAATATCAGTGTAGACATAAATTATAAAGTTTTCATAACAGTCCTTTGCTGTTTGCTGAGACTCTTGCGGAGGCCTTATTGCCAAGGTCGTAACTGATCGTTCCAGTCTATTAAGTATGTCTATTATTGACATTTGCTCCTGTCGTAATCCAGCCGTATTAAAATACTCTTTTATTTCTGCCAATATGGCGTCAGGCTCACGTTTATTTTCAGGTGTTTGTAGAAACATATCCGTAAAGAAGTTGGACAGGTTGTCTATATTAGTATCAATAGGCACTGGTGTAGTTAAATATTCGCAGGAACTTTGCTTTTCGTATGGAATATCTAAAATATTGCTACCTTTACAATTTTTCGCTGTTCGGCCAATTTAGCATTAATTTACTCTTTATTCAATCTATTCAAGATGTTAAAATTAGTATCCTTAATTTGAATAATTATCTTTTGTTTTTCTTGCTCACTAAGGGTTTGATCATCAAAGTTTACATTTGATATAAAAAGCGTAGCAAGATCTCTAACATTAAGATGAGATGGAAGTGGTTTTTTCATTTTGATTATGACTCCCAAATCTACCAACCGCAGTTCAAATACATCATGTACTTTTTTGCCGCCAGTATTGTTTTCTGTCTCACGAGCTCTTTTGATGCTAAGCGCTGGATGTGTGTAGTTGTATATCGAATCTTATATGATAGCATACTTTCTCTTCTGTCTAGGAATTTGTCCAAATACGTCATCAATAAAAGCTTCAACTGACTCATAATTTTTATATTTTAAAACAAAATTTTCTGAAGCCCTCTTACCCTGATATATGTGTAATGTAAACTCGTCTGGATCCTGTTTGTAACTTACTTCAGGTATAACACTATCAAAAAAGTCAGCTTCTAACCGATCCCACGTCTTTTTCTTAACATCATCCAAGTACATGGTATACCATGATGGTGAAATAGCGCCATAAAATGTTAGTAGGAAAGCAGAAAAATTTACTTGTCCTGCTCTGTAACCAACTTGCTCTCTTTAGTCCCCTCGAGTTTAAGGGTTTCATTTATTTTGATGCTAAGTGATTTGATTTCTTTTCTATGCTGCTCTGCTATTTCTTTCAATGGATCAGACGCATCACGCCTTACCCTTTTAACATCACTCTGATTTACATCTTCAGTTGTATTTCGCTTGACTCCTCCTTTTGTGGCATGGTATGGCAATGAAATATCAGCTATTCCAACACACCTGTTCGAACCAAATTGCTTCGAATATATATTTTTTAACAGATAAACTTCTGAAAAGAAAATATCCTGAAAACAAAGCATGAAATTTTTTATAAAATTAAATCTGATTTAATCATTCTCAATCAAAACACAGATACACAACCAAACAAAGCCATGTATTTGTCACCTATTTAACATCTTGCACAAATACAATACAAAAAGCCTTTTCGAGTAGATTAAAATAAAATTATTATCATACGTTTGAACCTTTAGAGTCGTGATAAAAACAATTCCTGTAAAGGGAACATATTAAAAAATACCATGCTAAAATTGAGTTCTGAAAAACAAATAAATTTTATCTAATTACAATTTTCCCTATAAATAGGTACAACTTTTAACAAAAGCATTGTCATCTAGCATAAAGTCCATGGCACAAATACAATCAGATCAAGCCGATCAATTTGCAACTCTATCATTAGCATCATTTCAAGTACTATCCAACGGGAATTTCTTCGCTACGTGATAGAGAATATATTTTTTGCAAATATAATTCAATTTAACACAGCAGCATGGGTTGCTCTAAAAATTCTTGTTGCTATGCATTTTCGTTCGTTGCTAGGCAAATTTTATTGCTAGTACCGTAAGATCACAGCTGCACTGCCAATTCATGTAATCATGCGCCGCTGCTACTCTATCAGTGGTGTCGTGTGCAAGCAAGGGCTATACAAACGACAAGCTGACTGATCTCGATCTCTTTTTGTACTTGGCATCGCTCGGGGTAAGTTGGCTTTTTAGGGACTAACATTTATATCGGGTATGGACTGATATTTCACTTCTAACAATATACAATCATTTCTGGTCTCGACGGAAATAAACGCATCTTATTTCGGGTCTCGACTGAAGATAAGATATTTACTAACAATCATTTCGGGTCTCGACTGAAGATAAGATACCACTTTAAGCCGGGTCTCGACTGCCTTAAAGAATATTATCTCGGGTCTCGACTGAGATAGTATCTTACTAACATTAACACGGAAATAAAGAATTGTTCTAACCAAGAACAAAGGGCTTAACATTAACTTACAGCCAATTCCTCAAGTGTCAAGTTAGATCGGTGAGTACCAGTCACTTGTAACATTTTAATACTTATTCATATATCTATTTGACTATATTTTGACTTATATACACATATACAGATTATATATTTCATGTGCATATCTATTTTCCACATATATTTTTATTACATTTTTTGACAATCTCATATTATAACTTGCTGCTAATAAGTGTTTGAGTGTAATACAAAAATCTCAGACTCAAATTTATCTACCCAGTTTTGTCTCGACATATCTGTTTCTGAAAGTCCTACATTATAAATCGGTGTCAATTAGTGTGTTTTCTAGTGTGTGTTGATCTCTGGCCCAACAATTTATATAATTCTGTCTTAATACAATTACTCGAGATATTTAAGTTAAGCACGTGTGCCAGTGTTTTGAAGTCAAATTATTCTAACTTTTGCTCTATATTAATTATTAATTATATATATTGAATATGTATTTATATATCTATTATTAACAATCCTGTGAGTGTGCTTTTCCCATACTTTTGAATCGTTGACCTGAAACCTTTTTATACATAATCTGATCTAAATAGTGCGAGATTCTAAAAACTAAGTGCAGTAGTTTCTTGAGAGGCAAAGAAAGTGAACAGTGTTGATTTGTTGTTAGGAAATAGACCACTGATCTTGATCCAAATTTACCAGTTTATTCATTTCAGTCACTGAATCAAATTTGCGTGTACGTTCTATTACCGGACAGTACACACCAGTCATCGGTAAACTTGCATATTCTAGGTAGTGCATTTGTAAAAGCTGATAGCGTATTTTCGGGATAAAACTGCATGGAATTGTTA
Organism: Dioctria linearis; assembly: GCA_963930735.1. Lineage (NCBI taxonomy): Eukaryota > Metazoa > Arthropoda > Insecta > Diptera > Asilidae > Dioctria > Dioctria linearis. Next base: position 107,921,729 of record OZ005744.1, on the reverse strand, counting down.
CTTAAAAGGCATACGTAAAAGTCATTATCTTTTATATCTACAGGCATTATTAATTTCTTTCCCAATCAACGTTCGATACACTTCAGAATTGCTGTTTATTATAATTACAGGCTTTCCCAAGTAATTGCTGCTAAGCTGGCACTTCTTGCTTTTGCTGCGTTGGCAATGAAAACATATATTGACCGGGATCTAACAGAGAAGGCTTTAATATAGATTGATTTTTGGACGGTGTACTGGGTTATACCATCCCCAGCTGTGATTACCTTATAATCTTTATCGCGAGACTTGGTTTCAGAAAACGTCTTAGGTATTTTTGAAGGTGGTTTCAGACTTTTTCGTATACCACTAGCTGACAAGCGGCATTTGGAGGAAGGTGATAATGGTTGTCTTGGCGGTGATATTTCAGCAAGTTCGAAGAAATCCTCTTCCATTCTTTCAGGTGTATTTTCTTTTAAGGGTGATGTTTGTATTGATATTTCATCTTTAAGTAGAACTATCCCGCAAGCTTTTGTGCTTATCTAGTGGTAGGCGAATAAATTTAGTTTGAGTAGCACTATCCCGCAAACTTATCTGTTTTTCTTGCGGTATGTGAACATTTGGTTTTTCATCTGACACACGCACAGCTTTCCGTCTTAAGTTTGAAAACTTTTTTAACTCGTATCGGTAATTATTCCATTTCTCCCTATCAGATAAATTCTTGTTTTTTAATATTTTATTCATGGTCTTATCGAACCTAGATTGATTCAGGGAATCCTCAATCTCGTTTTTCAATTTTTCGTAAACTTCTGGTGAAAGAAGTAACATTTTATTAAGATTATTGTTTTAGACATATTTCTCGATTAATGAACCAATTACACCTGATAATACACTTCCTAACAACACTGGTAAGAAACCTCCTCGCTGTATCAGTATTTTACGTTGTCTGGGTACAGATCTTTTTGCAACAACTAATTTTCGCAAATCCTTTTTATACTTACAGCGTGCATTTTATATATTTCCATGACGGATATGATTTCCCTTCAAAGTAATAAGAGTAATTTCGCAAAGAGTTTTTATGACTTCGGGGTCGGCATTTTTAATAATGGCCAGCCTTAGTTTCCGTTTCGCTGTTTTAAGAACATATAGCATATGCTTGTTGTCCCTTAATCCATTCATTCGCAACTCCATTTTTACTGATTAAAGGCGGGCAGAAACAAGTTGTAAATGTCTTATTAAAAATTTCAGTACGGAATCTTAACACCTCGTTGATATCCTGAGTGGAATCTATCAGTAAATATCCATGTGGCAGCTGTGTAATCTCTTTGTATATTTTTAGCAGCTCTGAACTATTTTCTGGATAAATCTGCCTCGCTAAGTGAATAAACTGACTCTTATCTCGAGCGTATTTAAACACAACGAGGTATTTACAGTTAAGTGATATGTCTCGGCAAAACTTACCCTGATGAAATACATTTTGTGTTACAAGGATTGCTGAAAGGTCGCGATGGTGTGATCCTTTTGTAAAGAGTTTACAAACTTGTCTGCTAAAAGCATTTAACATCATATCGTCCAATAAAATTAATGTAGGTTCCTGTGTATAATTTACAAACTTTTCAGGAATACTATCAATAATTTCGATGTTAGCGAATGTGGTATCTGATGGCAGAGCCCCTTGTTCTGTATTACACCAGATAACTCTTGTTATTTGCGGTCGTATTAAAAATATATTATTTAGAAGGTTTCTTATAAATGTTTTTTTTCCACAGCCTGAAAGCCCTGCGACCATCATTGTAAACGGATGATTAAACTTGATCATTGTTGGTTTTAAAATATTTTATATAATGCTGTTATTCATTGGCCGTATTTATACATTCCCTAAAATGAGCAGAAGACAAGTCCTTAATGAAATGCATAAACCAGTTCGTAGGAACTTTAAACGACAGAGTGTTACTATTAAGGGTATCGATGATTTGTGGCAGGCAGACTTGGTCGATATGGGTTCGTACTCGTCAGAAAACCAGGGTTTTCATTTTTTTCTAACTGTAATTGACACCTTTTCAAAATTTGCTTGGTCATTACCAATTAAAAGTAAGTAGGCCTCAGGAATTGTTAAGGCAATGCAGTCTCTTTTTAATCGGGGCCGCATTCCAAGAAACTTACAAACAGATGAAGGAAAGGAGTTTTTTAATAAACCGGTTCAACAGCTTAAGAATCGCTATGATATTAACCATTATTCAGCTTACAGCGCTTTAAAAGCTTCAATTGTAGAAAGATTTAACAGAACATTAAAAAGCATGATGGAGAAAGAATTCAGAATGAATGGGAATTATCATTGGATTAGCCTGCTAGCTGAGTTAACAGAAACCTATAATACAACAAAGCATCGCACGGTTAAAGTGTGGCTTGTAGATGTTAGTCCACGCAACGAAAATATTTATTATCGACTGTACATAAATATCCAAAAATAAAATCAAAACCGAAATATAAAGAAGGCGATTTTGTACGGTATAAGTAAATATAAGCATGTCATTGAGAAAGATTATACACCTAACTGGTCTACTGAAATATTTAAAATAAAAAAGGTCAAAAGAACATTTCCAACGACTTATATTCTCGAGGATTACGGACGAGATGTAATTCAAGGGAAGTTTTATGAACTCGAACTGGCTCCAGTCAAATATCCCAATCTATACCTCCTAGAATTTTTTTTAAAAAGACGTGGAAATAACGTCTTTGTGAAGTGGTTTGGTTTCTCAGCAAAACATAATTCCTGGATTGATATAAAAGTCGTAATGTAATATTTCTAAGGCCAGTCATCATGCTACTCTTAAAGAGAGAATCTGACCGTTTAAAAATCTTCCATAATCTACCTTTAGTTGACAGAAAGTGTTGCAAACTAGCAAGAAGCGAGTTCTTTTACACAAATCTTAAAGACAAAATAAAGTGTTACTTTTGCTCCCTGGAAATGTATGCTATGAATTGCCCAGAAGACATTGAAGCAAAACATATACGTCTCTCCTCAAAGTGTGTCTACGCAAACGGTAGGGCTGTTTGTGGCCCGTACAACCAGCCATTGTTGCAGACAAACTCATCAAAATATATCTTTAATACATTAAAATTTGCAGCAGGAACAATTGTTGTTTCAGGATTGTGCTGTGAAATTTATTACATGTACCGGGTATTTAAATAAAAAATAAGCAGGTTGAACGACACACCTACAATCGAATATTCTGGTTTCGATTCAACACAAGAATTTCGCAATGGAAAAGATGACACAAAGGGCGGAAAAATTAAAACTTATTTAATAAAAAATTAATATAACCTACATATCGTGTTTTTTTTTCATTTCTCACAGTTCAAGTTCACCAAAGGGCAACTTGTTTTCACCGGCACGAGCCCCTTTGTTTACATATGTACCTGCAGCCGATCTGTGGGCCGGTCGACCCTTTTTTATTTTCCTTTTTGCTTTTTGTTTACGTTCTCATTTTCTACTCGCTTTTATATATTGTTAACCTATACAGTTCTGTATCTATCTAAAAAAAGCCAGAAATTTTACTATAAAACCGGCACATTTCTTGACTGCCAACTGCAGGTGAAAGATCTGATCGGCAAAATTATGATAGCAGGTCCGCAGCAATTCTCACACTTTTTTCTTCTTCCCAAGCCGGCTTTTGTTTTCATTAATAAAAATTCACTTCGTTCAAGAAGAGATTTTTTTCTTACTCGTACACACTAATTAAATGGTCTTCGTCGTATTGCTATTTATTTTTTAGTTGCAGCAAATGTGAGAGAGACCGAACACCTTGCAAAAGTCTTTTTGGCTCACTCACTACCATTAGCATGATAATACCCACCGCGAGGTTTTTCTCGCTCCAACCCACACACCCACTAACTAAATGGTCTTCGTAATTTGTTCATTATTTTGCACTTGCAGCAGGAGTGAAAGGTTAAAAGCGTCTTGCAAAAATCCTTTTTTCTCGCTTCCACCCACACGCCCAGTAATTAAATCGTCTTCGTAATTTGTTCTTTATTTTGCACTTGCAGCAGGAGTGAAAGGTTAATAGCGTCTTGCAAAAATCCTTTTATCTCGCTTCCACCCACTCGCCCACTAACTAAATGGTCTTCGTAATTTGTTCTTTATTTTCACTTGAAGCAGGAGTGAAAGGTTAAAAGGGTCTTGCAAAAATCCTTTTTCTCTCGCTTCCACCCACACACCCACTAACTAAATGGTCTTCGTAAATTGTTCTTTATTTTCACTAGAAGCAGGAGTGAAAGGTTAAAAGCGTCTTGCAAAAATCCTTTTTTCTCGCTTCCACCCACACACCCACTAACGAAATGGTCTCGTAATTTGTTCTTTATTTTCACTTGAAGTAGGAGTGAAGGAGTTCAAGCGTCTTGCAAAAATTCTTTTGTCTCACTCACACACACAGGCTAGATAGGACCCACCTAGATGGTGGGGCCCCCTGATTTGTTATCTCTACGTCACCTCACGCATTTTATACGGGAGGTGGCCCCCTTACTACTATCGTTATTTACTATATTTAAATTTAATTTTGAAATTACCTGCCGCTAGAAGTTTTAGTTCCCCTGTTTGTCCCTTTGGATTTTCTGGATTCCTTGGAACTGTTGGTGTCACTATGTTTTCCCATTTAGTTAGTTCTGAAGGTGCGGGCTGAAAGAGAGTTACATTTCTTGCTGCTCAGCGAAACCATAATGTTCGAAATGGTCTTCAATGTGTCGCTTATCTCGCGTAGCTGGAGGGTCAGTAGTGTCAGAACCTCATTTAATTCAATTCTGCGCTGCAATACTTCTAGCTCTCCAGCAGTGGTTCTTTGCCCGGTGATAAGCCCAGAGATCCGGGTCCGAATTTGCTCTCGCTCCGACTCTGCCCTTACCCGTAATGAGTGAAACAGGTCAAACGTTGACTTCACAAGGGTAATCTGGTCTGCTAGAACGCTGAAGGTACCATTCTCTTTCTCATTGAGATCATCGAGTGAAGCGTAAATTTTTTTGGAATCCTCATGATCTATCGTTCCAAAAAGGGTTTTGGATACAGCACCTACTCCATCGAAAAAGAATCGTTTTGTTCTTGAGGAAGCTCCAGCATGGGTGTGATGCAATAATTCCTCCTTACTTCTCAAATTTTTTCTCTTTTATTTATTTATTTATTTATATTTTTTTTCTTTTTACCTATACTCTTTATTATCTTCCTTCTATCTTTTTTCATTGTTCCTCTTCTTTTTTACCTATACTCTTTATTATCTTCCTTCTATCTCTCTTTTAATTCTTCCTTTTTTTACCTGTACTCTTTATTATCTTCCTTCTATCTTTCTTTTAATTCTTTTTTTTTCTTTTTTTTTACCTATTTATCTTACCCTTTCCACAGACATGAAAAGTTTATATTTCCTTCCTTCTTTCTTTCCAGTAAGCCTCTTCCTCGGCTCGCGGTTTCTGCGTCCTTCTTCTGGTTTTAGTATTTTTTTCTGAAATGCAAAAACGATTAGTACATCGACTTGGCAGGAAAGTGTAAGGTCTGAACCGTTTGCAAAGAATTTTACGCGTGAAGTTGGTCATTGGGAAATTCGAAAAGATCAGTATCTATGTTATTATCCGTCCGAACTGTGAATCAATAATTGTTCTTCAGCCTATTAACATGAATTCGCTTCAACTTCCGCCCATGGAGTATTGTTAGGTTTTCAGGGTTGTGTATGTATATGACTTCGTTGGGTCCCTTAAAAATAGCTGAAAATTTCCCCACCCTAGATAAATGCCTAACCAGAACCTTATCTCCCACATGAAAAAGCTGACCTCTAGACGACTTATCGTAGTACTTTTTCGCCTTCTCCTTATTTTGCCGTACATTAATCCGTGCTAATTCAAAAGACTTCTGTAACTTGAATCGTAGCACAGAATGATATCTAGGCATCTCATAATTACCTCACTTAACGACCTTATGTCCTTCGCACTTACTATCGTTACTGTTTCTCATCTATTTAAATTACAAACTAATTTTCACTAATTACAAAGTTTTCCTTTTCTTTCTCCCGGTATAATGTTATTCGTTGGGTGCCGTGCTCTAAGGCGAGAGCACCCAACGTTTGAAATTTCGTTTAATAAAAAGAAAAGAGAATTAAGTGTTGGGATTGGTTTTTTATTCTGGCTCTGTTTTGTTCGTTTTTTTTTAGTTTTTCAGTTTCTTGTCAATATCCCAATTGGGCACTTTTTTAATAATTTTACACAATTTGTTACAAATTATTACATTAATTTTATAACTATTCTGGGTCACAACATCTTCTTTTTGTCCCAATTGGGCACTTTGTTATGTATAAAAAACTTAGGTACATATATGTAGGTACCATATGTAGGTATATAAAACCTTAGGGCCTACCAGGTAAAAAGAAAAAAAACAAATAATTAATAAGCCCTATATACCTAGAAACCTAAAATTGGGCATATAAAAGAAAAACCATAATATAAAAATTCAATAAACTAATCATGCACAAAACATGATTAGTTTATCGTCCAAAAAGGGTGAAGAAAATTGCATCAGCAATTTTCTTCACATTCCAAACAAATCATAAAATTTTTCCCATCAAACGACTTGGGAAAAACAAAAGTTTCATTTTACACCCCAAGTCGTTTTACTTTAAAATTTCCATGACAAAATTTTGCCTTCAGCAAAATTTGTCATTTAAATAATTTAATTAAAAAAGAAATCAAAAAGCAAATCGTACCTTCAGTACGATTTGTCGCGAAAAATACAACGTGTATGTACATACGTACATACATATTACGAAAAAAGTTTTCGCGATAAGAAACGCGCGCAGCATAAATGCATCGTATGTATAGGCGCGTCGCGATTTCAAATGGTGGCTGATGTTTTAAAAAGTGTAAGATTACATTTTTGAAGCCATCGTTCAACGCGAATAATTCTGGACATGTTTGAACAAGTCCAGAATTGAATAAGTAAAATTTTCTCAGGATAAGAAAATGCAATTTAGCATTTTAGATCCTGAACAACGGCTCTTAATCACGATGAATGTGATCAAGAGTTGAGTTGAATTTTTGCATCGTAATACGGCGGTTCGGTAAACGATTTTTAAGGAGAAAAATTTGAGTTGTTTTGATTTTCTGAAAAGATTTAAAAGGAAAACGTTGATTAAAGAAAAAGATTGAAGTAAGAGTTGAATTATAAACGAAAAAACGGCGCGGTCTCGGGCCCGATTGGTGTAGAAAAGTTTCATTAAATAAAAGAAAAAAATGGTTTTGTAAAAGGTTTTTGAAAGTGTTTATGAAAAATATTCAAAAAAAAAAAACAGGAAAAGTTTGTTTTAATTAGTAGCTGGTGAATAAAAAGGAGAAACGTACAAGTTCAGTGTTTTACTTAGAAATAAAAAAAAGCAGGGCACAATAGATAAGAGCACAATTCAAGGAATAGCAGCGGACAACCGGGAAGTGAAAACTGTGAGTACCCCTGACAACTATACGTAGAAAAATTAGAATATATATATATATATATATTTAACAATATAAATATATATATATAACAAAATTGGCGCAGCCGGTAGGATCAAGGAAGCTTGGTCAAGTTAAACGATCGTAAACGCTTGAAAAGCCTTGGTCGTACACGAATCTATGGGGAACCTGTGACACTAGCCACACTATACGGCCACGTCACCCCCAACGCTCGGGGTAGATCTCATCTATAGGCGCCTCTGCTCCAGGCGAGCAAGCGTTCACCCCAGTGAGTGGAAAAAGAAACACCAACAAGGGACTTTACCATAAGCTCGGTAGCAGCATCGTAAGGAAGAAAGACAACCGATATCTACGCATCCACACAAGGACCAACCGACCACGGAAAACCAACCCCAGAAGGAAGATATCATCGTTCCTGGGTTGAAGGGGATTTCGAAGAAGGCTTTAAGCTGCCCTTTCAACCATATCCAGGGGAAATAAGCAGGCCTAGGGCCCCCCGGCAGCAATCAGTAGCACCAGAAAATAGAAACTTCGTTCCAGGATTGAAAGGGATCTCGAAGTCGGCGTAAGCCCCCCTTTCAATCTCAGCCAAGGGAATTAAGACGGTAGGAGCCGCCCTAGTAGCAAGTAACAATCCAGAAGGGAATACTCCAAGAAGGCTGGAAGCCCCCCTTTTGGACAACGCGGGACGCATATGCAAGAGGAAAACTCTACGCCTTAATCCGACGCGGAGCAATCCCCAGGTGAGAATTCACAACACCTCCGGGAAGGTACAGACAACGCCTCAGAAGACAACCAAACAGAATCAGGTAGCCAGGACAAATCATCTTTACCCCAACAGCAACAAACCGCTGGAGTTCGCCTTAGAAGTGGTACCATTTTAACTGGTCCCAACGTAACAAATAAAGTAAGTCTAGATAAATTTTTAGATAAGTTGTTAGAGAAGGCACGTGAATCCGATAAGCTCACTGTCACGCACAGCGACGCTCTTGATCACAGATTAAGTCAAGGCAGAGAGCAGAGGCTGACACAAATCGAAAAATTCAAAAAAGATACAGAGCGATTCAAACAGGAGCTTATCGAATTCGCCGGGCTTTCACGTTCATTAGGTATAGATAAGGCCACAGCCAGTGTAGTTGTAAGTGCTGAAAGTGACAGTGATATTAGTGTAGACGCATCTGACCAAACAACCGACGAAAACCTCCTTAGTGGCTGGCTAGAAGTATCCTTCACGGAATCTAGTCCAGAAACCAGCCCTGAAATTCGTCAAAGCACCAGTAGACTACCATACAAAAGTTTAAATAAAAAGATAATCACAATGGTAGATTATGCAAAGGTGGCCAAGCTCACGGCACAACTAGTTCCTCTGTTTTCGGGTGAAAATACCCCACAGCTAGGTCGTGAGCTACAAACATTTATTGGCTGTTGCAAACAGGCCTTACACTGTTTAAGTGAGGAAGGAAAACCAGCCTTCCTACATATCTTGCCCACAAGACTTCGTGGCGATGCTTATCAGCTGTTTGCTTCGGACGTTCCAACTACTTTTAGTGAGGTGGAGGAACGTCTGAACAGAACCTATTTACCACGAGAATCGTACCAAGAGTTGGTCAACAAATTGATCACAATGAGGCAAAACCCGTTGGAAACTCTCACTGCCTTCACAACAAGAATGAAGCAGTTGCTGATGCTTTGCAACGAGGCAGCGGTACTGAAGTACGGCGCAACGGCAGCCCCAGCTGTGAAGACACAGTTGGCGGACTTCGCCACGAATGCCCTCAAAAGTGGAGTGAACAATCCCCACCTATGGCAGTACCTCCTCACTCTGGTAGAAAATGATCTAGAGCAGCTGATACAAAAGGCTTTAGATATGGAAAAGTTACAACCAGGACAGTTTTCGTCCAAACGCCGCTAACGCAGCAGCCATATCCAATGGCACCACTAGACCCTAGTCTTCGAGTTCGAGCGCTCAGCCGAACTCCTTACAATCAAGCACCACAGCTACCCATGTATGCATCACCACGAGCACAAGAGCCCAGACAGTTTAATCCCCCATACGTACATGCTCAACCACTACGCCCGCCATTTCCACGAAGGGAATCTAGACAACCGGATACACAGAATCTGGTACAAAATATCACTTGCAATTTCTGCCAGAAGCGGGGACATACCTACACGGAGTGTTTAAAACGCAAAAACACCCCCTTCTGCACCAACTGTAGATGTTACGGGCATGACATTCGCGACTATCGACACAACCAAACACAGTCTGCGAATCGTTTCACATGAGGATCGCCTAGCAATCCACCACAGTCAGACCCAAAAGGCCCCAGAATCTTTAATATAAGACAAAAATGTGATTTTTGTGGGCGCTGCGGACACAAGATCGACGAATGTCGGCAAAAGCAAAAATGGGAGGATAAAAAACAGGGAAACCACAAAGAGTCGACCCAAAACTCCCCGGCTCGATTATAAACCCTACCAGCAATAAAAAAGGGTCTTCTCAGCCGCCCGACTTCAGTGTGCTCACCGCCAGACTTCCTCTAGACATAGGTCTAAATGGTCAGACCAAGCTGATAGTGGACACCGGCGCTGAGATCAGTATAATTAAGAAAAAAGCTCTCAAATCGCGCGAGCTAATAAACCCCAACAAAAAACTAACGCTTCAAAGCCCCTTTGGCACCGGAAAAACCTTAAGAAGTTGCCAAGGAAACTTCATGCTAAAAAGTAACCTACCTTGCAACTTTCAGGTGGTAAAAAACAAACCAGGTATTTCTGACGACGGCTTGCTAGGAAATGATTTCCTAGCCAAAAACTGTAATGTTGAGGGACCCACAAAGTTCTGCGATTTCCTCGCACGGAAATCAATCCAGAAGAGTTTGCCGTTCCATTAGAAACCGCATCGGACAACCCGTGTTCACAAAACACAGTCAACCAAGAGACACTGGTAGAAGATATTAAACCCGACGGGGATACACCTTCTACCCGAAGTGTTCTCAAAGCTTCTCAGTCAGAAGAAGTGGGCTGTGACTTACAAGAACGCGATAAGGGTGACTTGATTACCAAAGATCCGGCCTGTTAGACTGCACAGCATCAGGTGAATTTAAAGGAACCTGTGTGCATCCCAGCAAGGTCTCAGATCGTAGTCAAAGTTCCGTTGCAGTTGCAGGAAGAAATGCTCAGTCTGTCGAAAGAAATAGACGACGAAGTCTTCTTAGCAAACAGCTTACTCTCAGCTGGGTTAAAGGCAGTCCCTATAGGAATCCTCAACCCACGCAGTTCACAAGTAGTTCTAAACAGCGTGAACCTAAATCTGGTTCCCATTAAAGACTACACTGTCGTCCCCATCAAACGAGAGCCAGAAAAAAATATTACAACAGCCCATCCTTTGAATCCCATGAGTCGAAATGACGGCGATGGTGAGCATCAAAATATAATTAGATCTAAGATTAAGAAAATAGGGCATAAGAGACCCAGTCAACTAAGCAGTCATAAGAAACTGCTCCAAGACGCTTGCGGGTCCCTCACGAAAACCCCAACGTCAAGCTCTGGCCAGCATACAAAAGGTCTGCCGTTAGCAACTCCCGCAGATCCACCTGGCCCAACGCCACTCATAAATAAAAGAAATAGGCTAAGAGGTAAACTGAATATAGATAATAACAATAGGTTTAGATTTAAGAACAATACAAACACGGCAAGAAGCGCCGATCAGAAGGCCACCCTACAACATATACGATATCTGTTCCCAAACGATGTCGAACAAGAAGACACCAGTATTCATCCCCGCCTCACCAGACTAGAGCAAGAACTCAGTCTGGATCAATCTTTAAATTCTGAGGAAAAAGCCTCAATAACAAATCTCTGTTACGAATATGATGACATATTCTTTTTAAAAGGTGACAGGCTTACACATACCACCGCCATCACCCACGACATCCCTCTGGTGCAAGACCAAGCAACTATTAACCAAAAGATGTACCGGTTACCAGAGACACAGCGAAATGTCATAAATGAGCAACTCAGAGAAATGCTGGACAACGACATTGTCCAGACCAGCAAAAGCCCATGGAACTCGCCACTGCAAGTCGTGTCCAAAAAAGCGGGACCAGATGGTGAGAAAAGGTGGCGCGTCGTCGTTGATTTCCGTAAGTTGAACGAAGAAACGATTGGCGACGCCTTCCCGCTACCTCGGATTGAGGATATCCTCGATCAACTGGGCCATTCAAGATACTTCACCACCCTAGAACTAGCCAATGGATATCATCAGGTACTCGTCGATCCGAAGGATCGAGCAAAAACGGCTTTTCGTACCAACTACGGGCATTACGATTCAAACGTATGCCGTTCGGGCTCAAAGGAGCCCCGGCCACATTTCAGCGTTTAATGAATTTCATATTAACTTGCCTACAAGGCCTAGAAAGTTTCGTCTACTTAGATGACATCGTCATCTATGGAAAAAGTCTGGCAGACCACAACGACAAGCTTCGAAAAGTCTTTGACAGGTTAAGAGAAAATAACCTGAAACTTCAACCTGAGAAATGTCAATTTCTCAGACGCGAGGTAGTGTATTTAGGACACAAATGTTCTAACCAAGGAGCACTACCTGACCCAAGCAAAACGGCATTCGTCCAAACTTGCCCCATCCCGAAGACAGTAAGGCAATTGTAATCATTTTTGGGCCTAGCCTATTACTACAGAAAATTCATACCCGATTTTTCAAAAACAGTACGTCCTCTAACAAACTTACTCCGAAAGGATGTAAAGTTTAAGTGGACTGAGAAATGCCAAGAGGTATTTCAGAGCATTAAGAACGCTTTAATTTCCCCTCCACTCTTAATATATCCCGATTTTTCAAAACCCTTTAACCTTTCCACAGACGCCAGCAGCGAAGCTCTTGGAGCAGTCCTATCTCAAGGAGAGGTAGGAAGTGACCAGCCCATTGCCTACGCCAGCCATACCCTGAACAAAGCCGAACGTAACTATTCCACTATTGAGAAAGAGTTACTGGCTATAATTTGGGCGACTAAAAATTTCAGGTGTTATCTGCAAGGCGGAGAGTTCACGGTCTATACAGATCACAAACCACTCAAGGGAGTCTTCAATGTTAAGGACCCCGCATCCCGTCTGGTGAGATTTCACCATAAACTTTCCGAGTGCAATTATAAAATTGAATATAAGCCCGGAAAGTACAACACGAATGCCGACGCTTTAAGCCGCATTCCACGGGATAATAACAAAGACAAGGAAACTACAACCTTCACGGTAGAAGCTATAGTCCACCACCAAATGGACTCGGACATAGAGGAGGAAAAACACTCATCGGACCTTAAGGAGTGTCTGCAATGCAATGCAGTAACAAGAGCCCAGACACGAAACATTCAGGAAAGTGGAACAAATCCAGACAGCCAGGCCAAACCCATAGAGCAAAAAGAACAAATTCATCATCCAGAAGAGGCCAGAGACCTTGACAGTCCACCAAGTGCCAATCCATAAATTATAGACGAAGCACGTCCCCCTGAAGTAATCACAAGCCCAGAGGAGATTCAATTAATCTTAAAAGATTATCATGATTCTCTCTTTGGCGGCCATCAGGGAGTGATAAAAACCTATAAACGGATTCGAAGAAAGTACTGGTAGAGGCACATGCTTAGTGACATCAAAAAGCACATTAAGCGGTGTGCCAAATGTCAAACCATGAAGGCCTCACCTCAGTATAAAATGCTGATAGTGATTACAGACATAGCGGAACAGCCATTCGATAAAATCTATCTAGATATAGTCGGCCCACTAGAGGAAACTGAATCTGGAAACAAATACATACTAACGTTTCAGGATAACCTCACGAAGTTCGTAGATTGGTATGCCATACCAAATGGGGAAGCTATAACGGTAGCGCAAATTTTCTTCGACGAAATCGTCACGCACTACCGCATTCCCAAAAGAATAGTCACCGATCAGGGAAGTAATTTCCTGAGTGACCTATTCAAAAAGGTATGCAAACTCCTCAGGATAAATAAGCTGCAAACCTCAGCTTATCATCCCCAATCAAATGGAGCACTCGAACGTGCACATAGACCGTTGATTGAATATCTACGAACTATAGTGGACGAAAATCCCAGGTCATGGGATAGTTATCTGCGAACCGCTGCTTTCGTGTACAACAACAGTGTACACGAAGGGACAAAATTAACTCCCATGGACTGCCTCTACGGCTTTACAGCGGACGTTCCGTCCAACTTAAGGCGAGACCCCGAACCCGTGTATAACCACGAGAGCTACTACCATATTCTCAGGTATAAGCTTAAAAAGTCTTACGCCATGGCACGGAAAAACCTTCTGATGAGTAAACAACGTTCCAAAAATTACTATGACAAAGCTGTACGTCCCCTGACATTTCACAGAGGAGACAAGGTTCTACTCAAGGGCGAGAGTCGTAAACATAAACTCTCCCAGATTTGGGTAGGACCCTACACGGTAATCGGTATCCCTAGTACTGTAAACACCACAATAAAAATTCGTAAAAGAGAGGTCACGGTACATAACAACCGTCTAAAACCTTTCTACGAATAACATGGTGTCAATATAATTTAAGTAATTCAAAGACACATACATAATAGCATGTAAGCTACAAAGTCAAATAAAAACCCATTTTAATACCCTATCCTATCCTCTCCTAGATAACAATCCAGTCCATCATTTTCCACGGACTATTCCTGCTCATAATAGGAGCCCTCGCGGAGGAACCTTACTCTATAACGCCCCTAAATAATACGGGAGTACTATTTGAGGATCTTGGGAGCCTATCAGTTTACCACGACACTTGGAGCATCATCACTGAGTTAGATCTGGCCGAGTTGGAAAATCAGACGCGACTAGCAGAACGAGCGGAACATTACATACACCAATTGTATGGAAATTGGTCTTCTATACAGGACCTTTGTACGCTACAGACAAAACATATACGCGCCCTGATGGAAAATATCAATAGGCGTACCAGTGTTATTAGGGAAGCTGTGCCCAAATCGCGCAAACCCCGATCCATCTTCGATGGAATTGGAAACGCGATGCATTATCTTTTTGGTACCATGGATAGTGGAAACGAACAAGAGGTGTACAGCCGACTAAGCGAATTAGAGGTAAATACTCGAACCTTAGCTGATCTGGAAAAACAACAGATCAGCGTAATAAAAACCACTTTTGAACAAATTCAGAAACCCCTATCTTCGCTGTCGGTCAGATAAGCAACCAGATTAACAATCTGCGGAACACAACAGACGAGTTGACAGCCCACCAAATAAGACAAGAAATTGTCTCTAGTCTGACACTACAAATGATAGAGTTGGAATTTAGACAACAAGCTCTACTGGACATAATAGTGTCCAGTAGAAATAATCAAATTCATCCACTTTTAATTTCCCCAAATCTTTTGCTAGAGATTTATCACAAATCTCACTCCACTTGTCCCAATCTACAGGACTGTTTGTCAGTTTTGTATCAAACAGCAGATGTTAAGACACATTTGTTGCAGGATAAATTAGTTATCCGAATCAAACTTCCCATATTTAATATCCCCAAGATGAAAATCCAACAGATTAAATGTTTTCCCATACGGGTGGATTCAGACCACTCATTAATACCTGATATCGGATTTTCCCATGTGGCAAATCAAATCCAGACCCAGGAATTTCTGTTGCTGAAGCCAGAAAACCTGAGATCTTTCAAAAAAATTTCAAAGGGAATCAATGAAGATACATGGGTAGGTAAGCTGAACACACCAATCACCAAAGCTACAAAAACAGATGAATGTGTCATCAAACTCCTATTCAACCCACTGGGCGAACACCCACAATGTAGCAACAGAGCTCAAATTCCCCCAAGAGATACAATAATTAAGCTCAATAGACCAAATTCGTGGCTGTACTCCTTAACCGAAACCACTATAGTTCATATAACTTGTACTCAACAGTTACTCACTCATCGTCTCGCAGGACAAGGAATCATGACAATCAACGAACCATGTTCCTTGCAGATAGGGTCTCACACTCTGTATTACGAAGCAGAAAATCTACATCCGCTAAAAGTTTTCCAACCAACCTACTTCCCAGGCACAAACGAAACGCAAGAGGAATTGGCAGAATATATGTCCAAGATATCCGCTCCTAAAAACCTCGATAAACAACCAACGTTACTCCTCGGAGATGATACAAACCAACGTATCCACCTAGATACAAAATCTCTGGAAGAAATCCGTACCAAAGTGAACAACATTCACTTTGGACCAAAGGCCAAGATTCCTAACATACTATCAATAACATCCCTATCAATGACCGGACTCTTGTTGCTAATTGTATCTGTGGTGGCACTAGCAAAATATATCGTACCGGCATTCATGGCATGGATTGCTAAACGCAGACAACAGCCCACAGCTGAAAACGTTCCTATGGAACCGGTTTACGCAACACCCCAAGAAAAATTAAAACGTACTCAAAGTCTCCACAGAGCGAGATCTATACAAGTAGTATAATCAAAAAGATATATACTCGTTGGTTGGCCCCGTCTCATTCTCCTGTTACCAGCACAGTCCCTCTCCTTTTACTACACTGGCTGATAGCAAATAAGTGAAATAAAAACTAGATATTAGGAGATAGAAAATATATTTCAAAAGATACAAACAAAACTCTAGGAATTAAGAAAATCAAAGAAAGAAAAACAAAATATAAGAGAACTAAAACAAAAATATAACCAGTTAAAACATAATCAAAATTTAATAATAAGTATATAAATAATTAGTAACATTGAGCAGCACAAAAGAATAATTAACTAGCCAATAAGATATTAAAATAAAATAACATACATAACTAAGTTATACTAATAGATATAAACTGAAAGTTAAAGGTACTAGAATTATAAATAGAAAAATAGAAAATAAAAATAATAGAAAAAAAATAATAACAAGACAACCAAGAAAAAATTAAAAGACATTAGATATACACATAAAATAAAAAGTAAAACGAAAATAGGCTTTAAAAGTAGCTACAAATAAATAAATAAATAAGTAAGTAGAGTTAGATAATAGGATTAAGGAAACCGTACACAAAATTACACAAAAAAAAATATTTATACATGCATATGTATATTTGTGCACAGCAAGAGCAAAGACCCAACCAAAAACCGACCAAGTATTCAGCTCTCTCAAAACAATATACATATATAAAAATATAATAAAACCAACCACAGTCTCAATACCGAAACCGCTATACAACACAAGAAAAAAAAACTCTCAAATTCCCTGCGAAGAACCACAAGCCATATAAGTAGCAACCTGAAAACAATATATATAGGGGTAACAACAAAGAAAAACAATAGACCTAGACTTTACATTTTTTTTATTATAAAACAAAACTAAGGCAAAACAAAATTTAGAAAAGCGAGCAAAAAAAAATTTTATTAACGAAACTTAATTAAAAAAGTTGTTGTCCTCTTTTGCCGCGGGGAGCCGTCAGGACAAACGAACCGGGCCGTCCGTGGTTGCTGGAAAACTAAGGCAAAACAAAATTTAGAAAAGCGAACAAAAAAAAATTTTATTAACGAAACTTAATTAAAAAAGTTGTTGTCCTCTTTTGCCGCGGGGAGCCGTCAGGACAAACGATCCGGGCCGTCCGTGGTTGCTGCAAGAAAAAAGAAAAAAATTATAAAAAAAAGATCAATTCAAATTAAAGGAGAAATTACCAAGTTCAGCCCTCATAGGGCGGGAGAGCGTCCCAGTCTTCCTCAGAACCAGCGGGAAGATCTGCGCCATCTCGGCCAGTGTTAAGCTCCTCACCTTGAGGACCACAATCCCCCTTAGCAGGCGACACGTCCCAGTCCTCTACAGCCAAAACCGGGCTGGACACTGCACCTGGGACATCCCAGTGAAACTCAGCCGGATTGTTGGCCCAAGCTACCACGTCATCGCCATGCAGCATGTAACTCGGGTGGGTCCTACATACCAGGCAGGTACACCAGCCGACCTCTCCAGAAAACACTAGGGTAGCTCCTAAAAAGAAATAAAAAAGAAAACAGTAATTAGAACAAATGAAAAGTTATTGTTCACCACAAAATAAACTTACCTAAAGGCACCCAGGAACTCCCGTTATGAGGAGATAAACAAAGCTCCACCCGGTGAAAGCTGTCAACCTCAGCAGGAGCGGACCAGATGCAAATATCTGGGCGCCCATCCCTGCGCAACAGCAGCCGGATTAATCCCCTCCACCGAGGAGCCACGCTCTGTACCGAAATTGCCAGGACCCTAACACACTGGGGCCTGGAGCAGACGTAGGGAGCATGTGGTCCAATTACTTCGCCGAATTCCATTTTTAGCAAGACTGTGAAGATAATCACAGAAATGGCTCCATATAAAGGGCAAAACCCGTAACGTTAGCAAAAACCGATGGAGATACGATTAAAATGTGTGAAGCCCTTATCTCGGTGAAGCCCACGCAATCCCAGTAGCAAAAGTAGTTGCATTTATTCTTTTTTTTTTCATTCTTTCAAATCACACAATATGAGCTCCATACGACACAAATTGCAATTTATGCATTTTGTATGTAGCTACAAGCACACAGATCTAAAAAATTTTTTTTCTTTCTCCCCATTTTCAAAGCCGATGCAAGATGCATTTTAATGTATCAGACCCCGACGCTATGGACCCATGGCATTCTTTTTATTTTTTTTTATATTTTTTTAATTACTTTTAAGGAGTACGATATCAAATTCATTTCAATTTGATAAAACAGCCCATACAAAATATACACCCACTCAATCCCCTTGAGAATTATTCCTCTTCAAAGAATAATTCTCTTTTTTGCGGGTGGAAGGAATGTTATGTATAAAAAACGTAGGTACATATATGTAGGTACCATATGTAGGTATATAAAACCTTAGGACCTAACAGGTAAAAAGAAAAAAAAAACAAATAATTAATAAGCCCTATATACCTAGAAACCTAAAATTGGGCATATAAAAGAAAAACCATAATATAAAAATTCAATAAACTAATCATGCACAAAACATGATTAGTTTATCGTCCAAAAAGGGTGAAGAAAATTGCATCAGCAATTTTCTTCGCATTCCAAACAAGTCATAAAATGTTTCCCATCAAACGACTTGGGAAAAACAAAAGTTTCATTTTACACCCCAAGTCGTTTTACTTTAAAATTTCCACGACAAAATTTTGCCTTCAGCAAAATTTGTCATTTCAACAATTTAATTAAAAAAGAAATCAAAAAGCAAATCGTACCTTCAGTACGATTTGTCGCGAAAAATACAACGTGTATGTACATACGTACATACATATTACGAAAAAAGTTTTCGCGATAAGAAACGCGCGCAGCATAAATGCATTGTATGTATAGGCGCGTCGCGATTTCAAACGGTGGCTGATGTTTTAAAAAGTGTAAGATTACATTTTTGAAGCCATCGTTCAACGCGAATAATTCTGGACATGTTTGAACAAGTCCAGAATTGAAAAAGTAAAATTATCTCAGGATAAGAAAATGCAATTTGGCATTTTCGATCCTGAACAACGGCTCTTGATCACGATGAATGTGATCAAGAGTTGAGTTGAATTTTTGTATCATAATACGGCGGTTCGGTAAACGATTTTTAAGAAGAAAAATTTGAGTTGTTTTGATTTTCTGAAAAGATTTAAAAGGAAAACGTTGAGTTTGGTCTGATTTTTTGAAAGGATTAAAGAAAAAGATTGAAGTAAGAGTTGAATTATAAACGAAAAAACTGCGCGGTCTCGGGCCCGATTGGTGTAGAAAAGTTTCATTAAATAAAAGAAAAAAATGGTTTTGTAAATGGTTTTTGAAAGTGTTTATGAAAAATATAAAAAAAAAAAACAGGAAAAGTTTGTTTTAATTAGTTGCTGGTGAATAAAAAGGAGAAACGTACAAGTTCAGTGTTTTACTTAGAAATAAAAAAAATCAGGGCAAAATAGATAAGAGCACAATTCAAGGAATAGCAGCGGAGAACCGGGAAGTGAAAGCTGTGAGTACCCCTGACAACTATACGTAGAAAAATTAGAATATATATATATATTTAACAATATAAATATATATATATATATATAACAACTTTTTAAATAATTTACACAATTTATTACAAATTATTACATAACTTTTATAATTATTGTGATAGATCACCAAAAAAAAAACAGAATATATAATATAAACTGGAAAAGAAAGAACTCCCCGAACTTGTTCCGTGGCGACTGTTTAACAAACTCCCCGAGGTTCGGGCTAGTTGCCCCAGGTACCCATCAAAAACTTCAAAGCTCTTTGTTTTTATTCTTGTTACTTTCCCACGACTTTGAAAATCGTACGTGAGAAAGTACAAAAAGTTTAGACGCAGTGCATATGCATGAAATCTGATATGCACTTGTGTCTTCAAAAAGTAATATTTTTAGGTGATAAGAATAATTATGTGTATGTATGTACATACGATTAAGTTTTATGGATTTACGAAAAGGAAACTGTATGTATGTATAGTACATGCAGATAATTTAGCAGAAAAGCTGTATGTAGTTATGTACATAGTACGGCTTGTAGGTAAGTATACATGCCGTGTGAACGGAATGTGTGACTGATAACGAAATGCAATTTATGCTAAATTGCATTTTGTTGCAGTACGTAAATGCATTTTTAAATGCAAATGAAATTTAAATTAAATTGAAAATAAAATATTTTTGATTTTCAGGGTCAATTTGTAGTACGCCAATAAATTGCATAGGGCAAGATATTGGCGTATTGGTTTTATAGTTGTGATCTGGTCAATAGCCACCCGGGTCACAACATCCCTCCCCCCTGGGGAAAAGAAAGTTTTATTCTTTCGAGAAGAAAACCTTCTTTCTCTAACAGTAGTAGATTTTTCACGCAATTCTAAATTGTACTTTTATAGGTAACTAGGAATGTATACATATTTACATGCAAAATTATAATAACTTTACTATTAAATTATTATTAATAATTTATTTTGATATAATTAGAATTCGATAAGAATATTTTTCGGATATTCTCATTATACATGTTACATGTATGTATGTATGTATGTTGCACTTATACTTTCAAAGCTAGTTAAAAGGAAATGAATATTAATAAGTTTATAAATTTACTTATGATTTGTAGTAGAGGTATTTACATTTATTGTATTTCTTTAGTATTTATATAAATTTTTTTTTATTTTATTATGCCTATATATTTTTATTTATTATATACCTAATTCGTAAAAGATTTGTTTCAATGTTTTTATTTGGTTAAAAGGAAGAATAAAATTTCAAAATTCTATGTACAAAAAAAAAAGGCTGGTTATATATGCAAATGTACGGTTTCATAACTTTTCTAATCTTTTTATTTATTTAGTAATAGTAATAATAATTTGTAGTATGTTGACAAAAAAACCAGTCCTTCATAGATGTCGATCTGTAGTATAAATTAGCCACTATATTAGCTTTTTTTCTTTTTATTTTTTTTATTATTTTTTTTTCTATCTCCCCTAAAGTAGTAGGTATAAAGGAAATCTATAATACCAACGATATACTTGTTTGGAAATTGTTTAAAATTTGATCTACATTTATTATATATTAATTTATATTTATTGTATCATTTCTAGCAGAAACAATTAACATTAATGCTTAATGTAAGAATCACTTCCACAAAAAAAATTGTTATGATTTTTACTTTTAATTTTAGTTATACTTATAAAATTATTTTCTATTATTATTAGTTCTAATTTTCATTTATTTATTAGTTTTACAAAAAAAAAAAAAAAATGATTTGGCATTTTCCTTTTATTTTTATATATATTTTATAGATATACATATATACCTATATATTTTGTCCTTTCAGTATCTTAAATACCTACTTCGCAATTTCATTTTTTCTTTTCGTTCTTAAATTTTTTTTTTTTTTTTTGTATTTCATTTTTGGGAGATCTAGGTGTTGAAAATATAAAGGATGGAAAAGGTTATTGTGTTAGGCTTTGTTCGTTATAGTTTGAGTATCTTGTACTTTCCGATTGGAAGCATTAGTACACGGGATATATGCTAATACGCAGTATATATATTTAAATATACTAGAATAAATTGGAGGAACTATCTGCAGATCTTCTGTTGCGAGCAGGGGTTATGATGAAGTTAGACCTTCTTGGTGCCGCCGTGGGCACATCTGCAAGCATATGTTCCGGTTCCAGAGGTATATTTTTACCGATGCCGGTTTTTGATAGATAAATAGGATAGTCATCACTAATGCTGATGTCAGATATGATAGAGCATAGTGGTGAATGTGGTGATTGTTTATAGGATTTAGAGGATTTGATTGTTGCTCTTTTTGAAGATGAATGGATTTTAAAATTTCATCGATTACCATATTGTTTGTGATATGTAAAGGATTTGTTCTTTTGTACGTTTCCATAGAGGGAAGCGTCATATTTTCGATTATGTTGGAAATATTTGTTGTTGGGATGAAATGGGAGTTAAATTTTCATATTTTTACGTTATGTCCGTGCAAGATGAATTCTTTGCTGCGGACATAACAACCTGGGTAGATGTATATTGTTCCTGTTCCCCGCAGGGTTTCTGAACTAATGGAATCTTCACAAACGACATTTATATGGCAGGGTCTTCTAAGGGCGAAAAGCCATGCATTTTGCTTTGATAATTGTGTCATATAGTAGTTCTGTTTTAAAGTCAACATTTTACATTTTGATGTAATAGGTTCCTTTTTTATCAAATTGATTTCACATTGATTTACTCTGTTGTTTGTATTTAAGATGGGTGATGAAATTTTACAATGAAAGTGTGTATCGTCCAACGTTGCGCAATTGTGGACTTCCTGTAGTGTTAATTCGACGTAATGATCACGATTGTAATCAATTAATATATATTCTTTATTGGATCAAAATATATGAATGAACCGTTTAGGATTGTCGGTAATGGCACTGCTTTGAAAATGTGGTAGGTTTCTTTAAAAGGAAGTGGGATTCGAAGTTCTATGATTATTTTGTTGTTAAAAATATTTTCAGATATTGTGCTTAATTTGTAGATTTGTGAAAATAAATTGTCTCTGGGATTTATGGGCAGTATAATAGAATTTGGTAATTCCTGTCTAATCTTTGATAAAATCTTTTCAATTTTGTTAGGCGATATTAGTGTAGGGTGAAATTTTCCATGTTTGGAATCAGTTCAGAGATGAATTAATTTTGACTGTGTATTTTGATATCTGAAAGCCATTAGTGAAACAAGGGAGATTAATGATTCTATTTCAATGTATATTTTATTATCCAGTGTTCTATTTTCCATTAATGATGTAGATATTTGTATTGAAATTAGCTTTTTATGCATATTTAGAAATTCGTTTTCAATTGCTGTCTTAGCTTTATCGAATATTTGAGCTGTTGCTTCGATTATTGCGGTTTGGCTTTTCATAAGCAAAAGGAGGGAGTTTTGGTTTAGAGTGAGGTTGTGAATTTGTTCGTCGTATAACTTGGCATCATCTTCATCTAATGTGTCGAAAAGAGCTTTTGAAATATAGCCTATTGTATTGAATAAAGCTCTTTGTTTCCTACTTTGAGTTACCAGGAGCATATTTTTGTAATCTATATTTGCTATAATAAGGTTTATCTGTAGTAACGTACCGTTACAAGTATGCGCCATTGCTGAATTTCCGTTCAGTTTCTGACAAGTAGCTGTAATTTGTTGCGTGATGAATTTGATGTTCCTGAACTCAGATTTGAAGTTTCCTAAATCGTAGTAGGCTACGATTTTCCATTCGTTTGTGTAGAAATTAGCTCTGCCAATTTCCTCGAAATAAATGCCTGCGCCGGCATTTATTTGATTTATTTTAATCGCCGAGCCTGAGATGAACGGGATGCAGATTAGGAAAAATGCCGTTTGCATCATTGTGAGAACCTGGAAGATTATATTGTTTTATTCATTTGCGATGATTTTGTAGTAGATGAAATTTAGTAATAGTCCGAGAAAAGTTTTAAATCACTTTTATGGACTCTTTTATTTTTATTATTTATTTTCACCGTGGAGTTCTCAGCAGAATTGGTTTCTTCAATGACATATGGACCTGTACAGAGTGGTGAGAATTTGTTATCACTCACTCTGCTTTTTAACAAGACTTTTATTAAAGGTTTTCGGGGTGGAATTTTTATTGTAATGAAGTCTTGATTTCTCTTTGTTAGCCATGGCTATATCTTTCGCAATTTTATAGCTGTATTGTTGACGTGCTTTTAACTCGTTTGCATAATTATCGTAATTATAGCAAACCGTCGGAGATGATTTTAGATTGTTTGGGATTTCGGCTGGGAATCCGTACAGGAGTTCGCGGGGAGTATAATTTGTACTCGAGTGAGGTGTGGTATTGTAGACAAACATGGTATATGGAATCCATGTATCCCAGTCTTGAGGATCTTTCGCTACATAAGATCTGAGGTATTCTGCTAAAGTTCTATGACTCTCTCCAATGCACCATTTGTTTGAGGGTGATATGGAGTAGTTTTGAGCCTTTTGATCTTTAGCAGTTTTGATACCTCGGCGAACATGCCACCTATGAGGTTAGATCCCTGATCTGTTAGGATACTTTCTGGAATGCCGTGTCGACAAACTATTGTTGTCGTGAAGGCTTCCGCTAATGTCTTAGATTCAGTGCTGACTATGGGAATAGCCTCAGAGAACTTGGAAAGGTCGTCTTGAAATGTAAGGATGTATTTTTTTCCAGAACGGGAAATTGGGAGAGGTCCTACAACATCTAGGTGCACTCTCTCAAAACGTTTTGAGCTTATGCTTGAGATTTTAATGGGAATCTTGGGATTTCTGGATACTTTGTTTACTTGGCAAAGTTTACATTTCCTTACATATCTTACAACATCGTCTGACATGCCAGACCAATAGAATTTTTTTTAATTCTTTTAATTGTACGGGAGGCACCTTGATTACCTCCCGTTGGTAGAGAGTGGAAATCTTTCAGGACTTGCTCAATATCACTGCTGTTAGATAAATACTTTATGGAAGCTTAATGAAGTTTTATATTTATTTTTTGGTTAACGAAGACCTTGGTTAAAATGATTTTAATAGTTGATAGATTTTGTTGGTCGAATACAGGGAAGGAGATATTTGCCTGATTAACGGATTTGCTTCTTTGTATGAGCAGGTCTCAGTTAAAATCTTTTCAATGTCTAATCTATCTCCTTGTGATCGGCAAGGTAGATTGACTTTTGAAATGATTACTGTGGAGTCTTTCTTCTTAAAGAAGTTCAGTTCGTTTTCTAGTATGGGAGGTTTGTCTAAAGGTTTAGTTTAGATTTTAACACACTTTCAAGTTCTGTATATTGCATTGGCAAGATGAAAAATTTGGGATTTGTGTTTTTAGTTAAAAGTAATGGGAAATTGGTCTCGGTTATTATCACTGAGGAACTGTTTACTACTGATAAATCTGGATTTGGAGTAGTAATATTTGGATTTGGTGTATCTAAATTCGCCTGAGCTTTGGCTTGATTCCTGGTTACCACATTTACATAGGTGTTGGGTTCCGTTGATTTTACGGAATTTTCTGGGATAGCCTTACTGAGAGGGTCTGCATTTGTGTTGAGCTTTTCAGGTTTATGGACTATTTTATAGTCATATTCCTCAAGACGTATTCTCCATCTCATTAACCTTGAGGAATGATCCTTTAGATTCATTAGCCATAATAAAGGTTTATGGTCAGCTATGATGGTAAACTGTCTACCATAAACGTATGTCCTGAATTGCTCAACTGCGAAAACAATTGCCAAAAGCTCTTTTTCGATTGTTGAGTAACGAGTCTCTGCACCATTGCGAACTCGACTCACATAGGCGATTGGATGATCTCCTTGATCATCTACTTGGTAAAGAACTGCTCCGATGGCGTACTCGCTGGCATCCGAGGTGACAAAAAATTCTTTGTAGAAATCCGGATAGGATAAAATTGGTGCTGATATTAATTTTTTTCTTAATTCGCAAAATGCTTCATCGCAAATTGCATCGAACTTGAAAGGTGTGTCCTTCTTCTTACTAAGGTTTCACGATTTTAGAGAAATTGGGAATAAAGCGGCGATAATAGCCGACGTAACCAAGGAAGGTTTTGATATCTTTTTCTTTCTTGGGTCTAGGATAAGATTGAACTGATTTAATTTTTGCCGGGTCTGGCTTGACTCCATTTTCATTAATGATGTGCCCTAGATACATTATTTCCTTTCTTAGGTAATGGCACTTGTCGGGTTATAATTTTAAATTGAAATCCCGAAGGCGGCTAAATACATTTGCGAGCCTAATATTATTATTATTATTGTAGTCCATGGATACAATCTTAAAGTATCCATGGACTACAACATTGTCCATGTATACGAAAGAGTAAATGCCTTGGAGTCCCGGAAAGGGACATTATTCATGGCACGTTGGAATGTTGCGGGTGCACCTTTTAATCCAAATGGCATACGGTTAAACTCGTAATGATAGAGCAAAAACTGCGTTTAGTACTCCTGTTTTTGCTCTATCCTTCCCGTCCATGCGAATTTGGTGGAATCCGCTGGCGAGGACTAGCGTTGTGAAATATTTGGAATTACCCAATTGATCTACTATGTCTGTAATATTAGGTAATAGGTAAGCGTCGCCAATAGTAATTTCAGTTACTCGGCGGAAATCTACAACGACTCGCCATTTTTAGTTCCCATGCTCATCCGGCTTTTTGGGAATTAGAAGTAGGGGAGAGTTCCACGGACTTTTTGAAGGGCTTATTATCTCCGAAACGAACATTTCATTTATTTGCCGAGTAATTTCTTTCCGGCTTGTTTCCGGAAGTCTGTACGGTTTAGTGTATATGTGAGGTTTATTTGGGACTGTTTCGATTTTGTGCTCGGTTACATTTGTAAACGTTAGGAAATTCCCTTCTAAGTAGAAGAGATCATTGAAATCCTTACAAATTTTCCGAATACTCTCGGCTTCTTCCAAATTACAGTGATCCAATTTAATCAGGGTGTCCAGTTTTTTTTATTCTGCCTCTAATTGGATCTCTGTTGGAATCCGTAGAGATGCAATCGAAGTCGTTAAGGTCATGGCATTCTGGATTCATGTCATGAATTGCCATTTCGACGTCCTGCTCATTCGTGTTGAGAACTAGGACTTTTGCCATTCCCTGTGATTGGTTGACTATGGTATTACCTATGAACAACCTTGGCTTTAATCTTTTTTTAAATATACTGATTCCGTAGTTAACAAAGTTGGAATTTGAATTATGGATTCAGAGCGTGCGGGAATTGTATTAACTTTATTATGTAGTTTGTCCGATTTATTTCGGTTTTCATTGGGTTGGAAAATAAATTCCGTTTTTTGTAGGATATTTGTGTTGGGGTACTTTTCACGTTTGGTATATAAATCCCGTGAAGTACTAGGTAACTTGCTTTTATTAGCACCTACATTGTTTGTTTCACACTTCTTGTCATGGTTATCATATCTAAGATATGGTTTTGGATAATCTGAGCGATATTGCTCTATGGGATAGGTTGAATGACATTGCTTCACCTCTAAGGAAATGTAATTGTTTTTATCATTGATACAAGCGTTGCATCTGGGCAAGAAGTCGTGGCCAATTAGGCCGTCATATGCCAAGGTTGAGTTTTTCCCTACTATTTGGAAGGGATGTTCTATTATAAATTCTTCGTTTGATATCTTTGACATTTTTCCAAAATTAATCCTTCTGTATTTATAGATTCCGTAAATAAAGTATTTATGTTGCAGATTGCATCTTTATAGTAAGTGCTACCTCCTTTCAGTGTATTGAACTTTATGACACTAATTTCTGCCCCTGTGGCTACGAGGAACTTTGTTTCTTTATTTGAGCATACATTGGTAGATATGGAAATGGAATGGTAGTGGAATTGGGGCTGATAGTAATTGGCATTTTGAGTGTTATATTGTTAAACAATAAACATGCATTATCTAATTTGGGTTGGTATGTATGTCGGCTTTTGTTTGAATTTGCGAGGGGCTGCCGACCAATTCATCCCGCCTTGATTTGTTTTCCGAGTTTGTTAAAAATATTCGCGGGTCTTGTACGTGATCTTAATTTGATCTTGGTTCTTTTTGAGGTTGTATTGTCGAGGAAGGGGAATTTTTCCTATAATTAAAGTTTGGGACCTGGTTGAAGTTTGGGGTATTGTAGTTTTATTGGAACTTTCTGTTCGCTTTCTGGTTTGCTATACTTTCCCTGCATACGTCCAGGGTATGTCCTAATTTATAACAATACCTGCATATGGTGGTGGAGTTGTTTAAGGTGCTAACCAGTTAAGGAGGATATCTTTTGTTTAGGGCATTAGAAAAACTGTTATTATTTGGGATTGGCTTTATACGACTGTTTTGTGGACAATTTGGAGCTAAATGGCCTTGCGTCCTGCATTTGATTCTAGGCGTAATGATTGCTCACCAATATATGACGTTATGGGCTTTAATCTTCTATTTTCGTGAACCTTGGCTAATGTTTGGAGTTGTTCGCTAATTAGTCCATCCTCTATTGCTCTAATAGCTTGTTTTTCGTTGTCCTTTACGAGAGAATTTAACAGTAGTTTATCTGTTATTGTAGGCATCTCCAAATAGCTTACTTTTAATTATTGAAAACAGGGTTGTTGGGTCAGTATCCGGATAAAGCCGATTGATGTCATCGCAACATGACACGAATTTGTGGAGGTCTTGTGAATCGCCGTTAAAATTAGGTATTAACGATGTAATTTCTGATAGGGAAATAAGGGAACTTTTAATTTCTGCGCTTTCATTGTTTAAGTGTGATGAGTTATTTCGGGTGTCATGCTGGTAATTAGGGAAGCGGGTATCTAGCTGTTCTTGGATTGCAATTACAGCTTCTTCGTATTCTGCTTCTGTTTTACCAAAAACATCGTCAGAAAAATATTTGTTTTCTAAGTCATGTGACGTAGATTTCATTTGGAATGTGTTATTTAGCTCCTCGAATTCTACCCAATTTATTTAGAATATTTGGTTTTT
This sequence comes from Dioctria linearis, assembly GCA_963930735.1. NCBI lineage: Eukaryota > Metazoa > Arthropoda > Insecta > Diptera > Asilidae > Dioctria > Dioctria linearis. The sequence goes on along the minus strand of OZ005744.1, from coordinate 107,893,222 downwards.
GTTCTGAATAAGTTTTGCTTACTGTAGGTAGGATATCGGGGTTAAATGACTGTATCACTCGTGTAATTGATTTAATTTTGGTATTTAGACTTCTGGAAATACTTTCATTTTGTGGACCATCTGTTTCCTTATTAGCTTCTGTAACTTGTGATTTGGTTGGAATTCTCAACGAAGCTCTGGGTGATGGGATATGAAAGGGGTTTTGCTGGTTCATAGTACTTTCTGAGATTGATTTCAATCTTTCGGAAAGTGTTGCTTTGGTCAACCTGAACCAGTCCTCAGTTTTGTCTGAGCACATTTCTTTGAAATAATCGTGATCGGTCGTGAAGTCTTTATGCTGAATTATTTGCTCTTCTGTTTTCTCGAAGGCGCTCCATATTTCTTCTAGTTGTTGTAATTTACCATTCCCAAAGGTATTGGTACGCTTCACTTTACCGGCTTGGTGATAAGCCCCTAGTATTTGCCTCATTGCACTGTTTTCTTCTACTTGAGATGAGCAGAGCTCATCGAAAGAAACGGTTTCTTCAGTCATTGTAGTTTTTTTTTTTTTTTTTTTTTAAGTAACGGACGGAAAAAGTGGTACAGATATGGTATAGAGGTTTTTTTTTTGTTATATATATGGAATGTCCGTTTGGGGCTTCGATTTGATTGATTCGGGTGGGGTGGGGGCTATAGAAGATGTGACAAAATGGTATTTAAAAAAAAACACAGCGGATCGTTAAATTTCCAAACAGTAATATGCTGCGATTCGGTTTGTTATTACCAGCAGACGTTATGTGTAGATATGTACATATGGTTAAGCGACGGAAAAGGTATAGACCATAAGTAAATTACTAGGAATCTCAATATACTTATATAAAAAAAAACTGATTGTTATTCGTTTGTTGTAAATGGCCTTTGTTTAAATTGAAATATATAGTAGGAAATTAAATTTTATTAAGAATAAGGAAGGAATAGTGATAGGTAGGGAAACTATTGTAGGATTTATTAGTAGGAAAATTTTTAATTTTTAAAAGAAATTGCAATAAAACTTCACGAAAGGGAGGCGAAAAGAAAAAAAAATTTCTAATAAAAAATAGAATTTTCAAATATTATAAATGTACCCACACGTATATATATTTATAAAATTGTTTTGTAAAGTGTTAACTTTTGTGTCGTGTGATCAAATTAAATTGAAATTATCAGAGATAACGGGTAATAGACAAAAATTAAAATAAAATCACTGTTTCGATGAAGTGAAAATTGATAGTACCCAGTTAATTGTTTTCTCTTCCAATCAACATCTTTCTCCTGGCCGATAGGCTCACAAAGTCCTACCGCAGGGGATGGAATATTGATGTTTGTCGAAGTTCTCTGACCAGCAACTTTTAAATGTCTCATTTAGTTAAATTTACTCTCACATCTCATTACTTCCGATTCTGCGCACTTCCCGTTGCATTACGAGATCATTCTACTGAGTTCTGGTTAACATCTTCTTACAGCATCCCTCGTTCCCAAGGTGAGAATGCAAGTACTCTTCACGTTCATCTGGGTCCCACATAACATTACCTTCAGTCTGAGACAACACCCTGTTCGACACCCCTGTTACAGGACTCAAAACCCCTTTTTAACAGACCTAGTGAACACATATAGTGCTGGGCCTGTCATCTCCGTCAACAACTTGACCTCGATCATGACCGAATGAGCACGAGGCGTGCTTAACTGGACCTCTCCTAAGTTTACCGCTTGACGATAATTGTGATCTAGCGAGCACATATAGTGCTAAACCTGTCATTTCTTATCCCCCAACTATGGCTTCCGTCAATGGAACTTTGAGTTTTCGCTATCCCGCACAACGTTCGATCTCTTAAACAAAAATATTCTCAACCAAAAAGACCTCCTCTCTAGCTTTTTGTACTGAAAGAATAGGGTACCTTTCATACCAGCTGTACGTCCTCTCCTCCTTCGTAATCAATACTGCCCCTGTACACAAGCTTCATTCTTGTGCTACGAGGTTGCCGCTTCATCTTGCTGGCAAGCCTCACTGTGTCTCTCGTTCCCCTTTTTTCAAGTTCATACTTCCTCTGATCAATTCTCTGATACTCACCCTCCAATGTGTTGCAATCGTCCCGACCTACTTTATTTAAGTTGGCTAACAACGCTCTATTACGCTGACCCACTCTGCTTCAAATCTCGCACATGCCACCATCCCAAATCTGAACCCTTCATATCGATCAACCTATAAACCAAATTCGACCTTTTGTCGTTCACATCGCACTAGAGATTCCACTAATTTGGATTTTAGCTCTATAAATGCTTCATCTGCTTCCGTTGCCCACGTTAGAAATTTTCGCTTTTGCTTTCCCTTAGTCAGATCGTGCAAGAGTGCCACGATTGCAGCAAACTTAGGTACAAAGCGCCCATACCACGATGCTAACCCAATAAAGCGTTTCATTTCTGTGCAGTTCCTTGCCTTAGCGAAATTTAACATCACTTCTACTTCGGCCGGATCTGTTCTCAAGCCTTTGTCATCTACTACAAATCCCGAATATTTTAAGGACGTTCGTGCAAACTGGCGGTTCTCAAAATTTACTGTCAACTTCGCTTGCTCTAATCTGCTAGCAACCCAATTTAATACTTCCACATGCTCCTTGAAGGTTTCCGTTGCTACAATGATATTGTTCAAGTATGGAAACACTGCATCTAAATGGTCGAACAACCTATCCATCAACTGTTGCAAGCTGGCTGCACTATTTCAAAACCCAAAAGGTATCACCTTGAACTGATGCTGGCCCACTCAAGGTATGCAGAAAGCGGTCTTCTCTTTAGATTCTTCGCTTAGTGGTATTTGCCAGAAGGCATCCTTAAGATCAATCGTTGTTAGATAGCGTATTCTGTTCAAAGGAGCAGGACCCCATGTATCCGAGGTCACGGATACGCTGAACGCTTCGTGACCATGTTGAGTTTGCGACTGTCTATGCACAACCTATCGGCTCCGTTTGCCTTTTCGACCAGTACCACTGGAGAACACCATGGAATCACCTCCAGATTCAACATTCGTTGTATTTGTCTAACGTACCTTTCTTGTACGGCTGGAGATACCTGGTAGCCCGTCTGTAAAATGAGCTCCGCATTCCCCGTGTTTATGTGGTGCTTAAATAAATGTGTTCTTCCCAACTTCCCGTCGCTTATATTTTTAAATCGATTCTTGCAAGTATTCAAATTCAGCACTTGTTCATCTGATAAGGTATCCTTACGTCTCAACCAAAATTTTCTGACACCATTATTTCATTAATCTCCCACCTGCCGAGCTGGTGTTGCACTGATACCTGAAAGGTTTTCCAAAAATCGACACCCAAAATGACACCTTTCTTTATAGTTGTCACCTCCATGACCTTCAAAATTCTAAAGATGGCTCTGAATTTTACTCGAGTATAGGATACTCTTGCCACATCATGGCGAGTCGCATCGGCCGTATACACTGGTTTGCAAATTTCTTTCACTGCCTTCATGTTATGATCCTCTAACAATTTTATTCCCTTCATTCCTACTATACTCATAGATGCACCACTATCCAACAGGGCCTCTACTTCAGCGCCCAAAATACTTATAAAGATATAAGGACGTTCGTCCTCTTGCCCCTTGACATTGACGTTATTCTTGATTTCTTGCTGGTCTAAGAACGGCTTCCGTCCGAAACTGGTCCCGTCCTCATTCCTCCAGTTTCATTGGTGTTTTCCACCCTCAATGTACTGCTTGCTGGCTGATTCGAGCTTAACTCTAGCTCATTGAATTGTCTGCCACTACGGGTTTTGCGTTCCTTGCTGAAACTCAAGCCTTTGATTGTCTCCTTGCCAGGTACGATTATTGTTAGAGAGAAGATTTATGTGACTGCCGGATCTACCGGAAAAGCGATTCCCCCCGTTATTAAAAATCCCGTTATGCTGCCCAGATCTTCTGTTACCTACTTGGTGTTGTGGAATTTCGTGAGACTGCATGTTACGACCTCTGAAGTTCCTGTTTTCACTATCGAAATAACTCCTCGCACTTCTATTAGCACCTTCGTACGTACGCGGCCTGAAATTATCTCGACCGTGATATTTAGAGCTCACTTGCCTAGTTTGCACAAAGTTTACGTTCTCTTTGGCCTGTGCTTCCCTTCTTCAACCTTTCTACAAGCTCTTTCGAGTTCTTCAACCGTCTTAAATTCGATGAGAGCTAAAGCTCGCTCGAAGGTTGGCAAAAGACTTCACCGGATCGTTCGGACTCTCTGTTCCTCATTGGGAGGGTGAGGGAATCGCATAAACAAATCTTCGACTACTGAAATGAACTGCACTATATTCTCGTTTTCCCTCTCCTTTCTTTCCTTGATGTGTCTTAATAATATTTCATTTCATTTCTTTATAAATATTTTGTAATTTAAGAGTTGGTCCCGCCTTCTGCGATACCATCGCAACGCGGAACCCTCCAACACATCAACTAAAGACTCTGGAACTTCTATGTTGGATACTCTCATGGATCTAGCAAAGTACGCGACACGCTGCAAAAATTCAGAAGACAATTCTCTCGGACTGTCTCCAGAAAACTTAATCGGCCACTTGTAGAGCTCCGGGCTCGCTTGATTACTTCGGCGCATAGCGCTCGGTACCAGCAATGACGCACTCATCTCTTCCTCACTATCTGCAAGGCTTAACGCTTTATCCGGGTAGCGAAATTCGATTTATTTGAGCACGCGTGTGCTTCTCTACCTTCTTCAACACTATAATACACTAGTGGGTTAGCTTCTGCACTAGCTAATGACTCATCAAAATTCACGCTACTCCGTGCTTTCTTATTTTTTAGGCTCTCTCCCTTCCAGATTTCATACTCGGCGCTTTTGATCTTTTCCTTAAGAATCGAGATACTGGTCAACAAAATATCCCGCGTAGCCTTAGCTTCTTCAACCTCTGTACCATCCACCCTCTTTACGTGAAACTCCAAGTATTGCACCCTTACTGCCAGTCTTTCCAGCATAATGCTATCATCCGTCTCGGCCTCTGTGCTCAGCACTGCAAAACAATCATCTGCCTCATTTAAATTTTCTTCGCGAGGTAAATAAGATTTTATCTGGAGCACCTCTACACCTTCCTTCGATTATTTTATTAATTGTTTTCGCCACCAGCCCACTTTTCCCATTCTCGTGTAATCCATTGGTCTGACCCCTCTGCATTGCATCTCGTACGCAATCTCGCGATCAGCAAAAAATTTGAGAATTTCACCGAACGACATTCTGGTTTCTTTCGATGTACTGATTGCTTGTTCTATTTCCACTTCCTTAGTATTGTCTCTTCTCCCCTGTGCATATAATCTTAAGCCTGGTCTGAAATCCCTGTGTCGATGTAATTAAACGCTGGTGTTGCAATTATATCTCCCTATTCAGCCGATTACGACTTACCCCAGAAAAACGTTACGCACGGTCCACTTAACTAAACCTTAATGGATTTTGGCTTCGACTTACCCTACGATACGTATATATAAATAGCTAGCCGCAATGATAATACCCACGAACTTCTTACTAACTAAACCTCTTGCATTGAGAAGGAATCAATTCAGGTCCTCCTACAATTATTGGGTTTCACTTTGAGAAATGTCGGTTCTTTATAATTTACTTTGTTATCCTCTTGTTTTCCTTTCGCAATAAGGCGAATCTCTAACAAAAAAATGAGCTAATTTCATTTGCCCATAAACAATCCTATTAGTTTTAAGTAACCTCAGTACCTTCTATTTGGGACGGAGTAATCCCTATGCCGTGCAATCTGCGCAGCAACAGTTTACAATTTAGTTACCAAGCGACATTCTATTTGACCACTGATCGAATATCCACTCAATACCCCAAATTATCTTCACCTTCTAAATCCAAAATTGGAACACGGTCTATCTCCAGAACTAAATTTGTTGTTTCGAATAATACTGATGTACGGAGAAGATTCGTTCCATTTTGCACACGATCCGAGGCAATAATGTTTCAGCTCTAATAGAAATATCGCCATTACCTCCCTAGATCAATGCCTTTACACATGTACGTAACTTATTTCGAACAATTACATACAGATTCCTATAGATATCTACTACTATTTGTATGAGTTCGTCGGACTGCCTGCCATATGCAGCGTAAATGGTACCTTCGAATGGGTATTAAACATATATTCAGTAAATTCACGAAGTCGTCCTGATAAATAATAGTCCGTTCAAACGTAATGTCCCCATCTCCTTAAGGTAATTTTATTTGAAGCTTTCACTCTAAAAGGGACTCGATTTGTCTGTTAACAACACAGATTGGTTCGACTACTCCCAATAACAGAATACCATCGACTCAATTCGCATCCTATATTAATTCAAAAGAATATCCATTCACTTTTACCACTGTTTGTATTCTTATATCTACGGTATAACAACCTTTTTAAATTCAATACGTGTTATATATATACTCTAATTATAGCTGTCACTAATCCTATCTACCTAATTGGTACTTGACTAATTTCTAATTACACGCCCATTCTCGAATTGAATTCGACATATGATTGGCATGTCAGTATCAAAATCTGCCCCTATGAATTACACGACGCAGTTCTCGGCGCTCTAAGAAAATATTTTCGTTTATCGACCATCGATTTACTTTCACTGGATAAACTCGATGAGTGTTATTAAAACTAATTAATACTAGGTATAATAGACGATAAGATAAAAACACCAACACCAAGTAAAAAAAACCAAACTTAGATTCTATACCACCATGTCATCTCCACGTGCTGTCAAATACCGACACTGTTCCAATAAGAGAACTTTATACACGATTTGCTATAATCACTGACAACGCTAGCTTGATCACATCAATCCATCACCATGTAAACAAACTCAACACAATGCCTACGCGTTACCTGCTATACGGAGATGGGGACCACATAGGATCTTCCCCTGCAACTTTATATTAGAACTTATAATAAACCAAAATGAATAAATCCATAGAACTGGTAGCGTCACCTCAAAATGCCAAGGTAGGTGATTTCTTTAAGAAATAATTGTAACCGTGTAACGATACATTCGCGCGTTACGAAATTCGAAAGTAACTTTTGCAAGGAAACACCGTTTGAGAGGCACCGTGCCACACACTGGTTTAAATTCTGGGATTCGTTGGATGAGGGCACAACTAATAAAACTATGAACGAGGTAGAAGGTCGACAATCATCGATCGCAGAAGAACTTATAAGTTTGAATTTATAGCTCTCGCCTTCCAATCATTTCCATTACTTTTCACTAACTGCTGAACTTTTATATAAAATCGATTCCAACATACGGCACGATTTCTCCAAAATACCCGCGCTATTTATGATCTCGCGAATCATATGCAAGGATAAGGTGTGAAATATTTTATTAACACCGTACTTACTTCTCTACATGTGAACCCATGGTTTGCGTGTGTCTGAAGAACCCGCTACACAACTGAAAGACGAAGCTTACAATTTCCAGGACTTATTTATTTTAATTCACCGATTCTTCTGTCTGAATTATTATTCATTTGCATCTTAAATATATATATATATATATATATATGACGTAGGAAATATGCATTCAAGTACAAAGTGACGCTTTATTCCTTCTTCCCCAACCAAAATGCAAAGGAGACGAATCCTGCGTACCCTTGTATAATAATTTTTTTTTTTAATTAATAATCACTTAACCAAAAACTTCATCAAAATTTCATAGTTATCCCATTAACTTCACGTTGTATTTCCAGTAGCACTTATACTTCTTCGAAGTATAACAGAGCGTGGTAATTCAAAGAAAAAAAAGAAAAAAAACGTCAGCCATTTTGGCCGGCTTACAGTATACTGACCAGACTCTACACCATTAGCACTAGGGGCTACTAACTTATGTTATTATAAGACACTTAATTATCGATATGCGAAAAGTAATTACGACAAGTTCAGCACCTAACCTGGTACGGTAAAATTTCACAGCAGTTGGTTTTATGTTTTCACGATCTTTCGCTATAAGGCTTTGCCTTCCGCTTGACCACATGAAGCATGATCCACTCACAACAGTACCTGATAAGACCTGGTTTTCTTTTCTTTTTATACCATAAACGGCCTCATTAACTTAATAACGTTCTTTGAACACGTTATGCGAAATGATGTCCATGTGTACCGTTCCCACAGACTACTTCCTCTTAACTGTTAGGCTTCATAGGATATCAAAATCTTCATTAACTCAGCGCCGATAAATAGATTCTGTAATAATGATCTGCTTAATCTAGGAAATTACATCGAATTCTAATTCAAGCGCCACGTGCTTCTCAGATCCTGGTTGAGCCCCCAAATTTTATATAACTCATTCCTTATGTCCTTCTGTCAATTTTATCTGAGAAGCAAGGGTTGAATTAAAACTAGAAGCAATTAAATTCGTTTGACGACATTTAATGATTATAATGTATAATAATGCGTAGCCACTTGTTACCTCCACTTAATTTAATCAAGTCAGTCGTTTAAAATTCTGAGATCTTTACCTTAAACTAAATAATTAGTATAGAGCTAACGTGGGTGCTTAACCTTACACAATATACTCCATATTTCTACATGTGACGACTTGTACAAACGAGTGCGAAGGCCTTATGAAATAGTACGCAGATACCGGGTCGACTTGCATCCTATTGCCTTGTTATGGCCCCAAAATGCTTCTCGCTTCTACTATTTCTCAATTGATAGCGTTCCTAAAAGCGCTGACACAAATGCAGGACTTACGGGACTTTCTGCGTCACCTTTTCTTCGAGCCCTTCTTCTAATAAATATTCAATTTCAGCTTTTGTAGGCAATCCCCTTGCGGCTACCAACAGGAGTCTCCTTTAAATCAGGAAAATACAATTTTATTGCGGACATTTAATATATTTGACAGCCTTTAATTTTCTTACTTTGCACAAATATGTCTCCTTTCATTTCTTCTTCGTTCAAGTTTCACTCCTCATTGATTGGTTGGCTGCTTGCTCTAGTGTATGTTTCAATACACTTTCTTCAATCGTTAAGAGCATTGTTAGACTTTTTACAATTTTTAACTGCGGACTTCTGGACTTAACTTGCTTTCCTTCGAGCCCGTACTTTTCACTTCTCCACGAATCAAAATCAAAAATGGTTTCCGGATATTGTACTGCTAGTTTTTATTTTTAGTTTCGGACTCTGGGCCGAACTTCTCCACGCGGGTTGACATGATGGTACTGCCTTAAGCCGTTCACCCACAGGCATCTCATAATTACCTCACTTAACCACCTTATGTCCTTCGCACGTACTATCGTTACTGTTTCTCATTTATTTAAATTACAAACTAATTTTCACTAATTACAAAGTTTTCCTTTTCTTTCTCTCTGTATAACACTGTTTCATACAAATAGTGCTTACCATAACAATTTATTAATTCCAACTCTAACCGTACCTATGGTCACGCTCATTCGTACCTCTACTACCATAAAACCATAAAATACTTTAAATCTATTCCACACTTTACCTGCCTTACCCGACTGGTTGACACTTAAAATTTGACAATCTACTTCTTTTTGTCAGATACAAATTAAACTGAAATTATTTTAGAATCATTTCAACCTTTTGTTTTTCTGTTTTTTTCCTTTTAATATTATCGTAAACTATTACTCGCGTGTGTTTAACATATACAGTAAGAGGAAGAAAGCTGTGGGCGGATGCTCTCGTTGCATCATTCTTGTAAATAACATATATATTTATCGCAACCTAAAAAAAATCTCTAACTTTGTAAGTTGTGCGGAATATGGATTGCTTTACCTTAAGGAGAGTACTTGTTTTTAAATTATTGCGCTGTTTATTAATTTTTAGTTACTTTTATAGTTTAATGTTCTTTTTAATTGTGTTACTGCTATGGTACTGGTATGTTATGTGAGCATGGGAGCTTTTTAAGGAGTTTACATAACCAGCTTCTTAGGTTTTCCTGATTGCGTGGACCGCGCTTGACGTCTTAATATTATTTATTGAAATTCATAGTCTAAGTTTATATTCCATTTTCTCTTACACCAATTCAATTTCTTTTAGGAATGCTGTAAATTCACTGTTTCACAGTTCGACCAGCCAATCAGTTAAGTACACCCCAGGTTACTGTAACTGATTAACCTGCATTATTTGATTTGTGCTTTCACTGAAACTACAACAGCGAATATGACCAAAACGATTAACAATCTCGATCAACTATAGCTCCTGAACCTTTACATGTGATAGCGCTTACAGGTTTGAATGCTGATCTTACTACTTCCGGTTCCCAGGTTACTTTAAAATTAACCCTTTACCGGTCTAGGAAAACATGACCGGCTAATCAAATTCAGGTGATTTATTTCAGGATATAAGACAGATTAACCTTTTAACTGAATATTTTATATTAATTCATAAGTTTGAGAGTGGAAGATTGTTTTATAAATACCCCCGGTAAAACTTCGTCTCCATTAAACAAGAGGATATTATTGGTATGACATTTTGAGACGTATTGCAAAATTTCTGTGCCCACTTTAACCAATCTTCTCGAGTTTGACGTGATAAGCTTGGGGGCAATGGTGGTAATCAGCTGGCTTTACACATATGAGCCTGTGACGAATGGTAGGACTTTAAGTAACATTTAATAAAATCTACGTTCACTGAAGTTCTCAAAGCCGCGTGCCGGCCTGAATCGTTACTTTCGTTTACACCTCCTTTGAAAGGCTTAATCACAGAGGCTCCAAACTTGAGATTTCTTTAATCTCGACGAGTGCGCGGCTAGAAACGACACCTTATCGCAACCTACATTCCAACTGAATTGTGAGAATATAGACAGTACGCTTCGAAATATGAAGAAATTTACAAGAATTCTTACCACGTACGAATAGAGTTAGTCTTGCCTTGCCCAGCAACTTTTAATCTAGCAAGCCTCCCTGCGGGCTGCTCTGAAATTGTATAAGGATACGGCTTCCTTTATAACGACAAGGTTTATTACAATCGGCGTTATAAAGTGGTTCTGGTTTACGCATCAATTTGCTTGGGATTTCTGACACAAACCCAAACAGAGTCTCCATGGGCGTAAGCTTAGTGCCCGTATATACGGTGTTGTTGTACCCGTGTGCCGCAGTTCTTAGAAATTCATCCCAGTTCCTGGGCTCTGCATTCACAAAACTCCTTAGATAGTTAGCCAAGGTTGAATGTTGTCGCTCTACTGCGTTTGACTGCGGGTGGTAGGCGTTAGTCTGCAATTTCTTGATCTTTAACAATTTGCATAACAATTTCATGACTTCGCCCGTACAATTACTCCCTTGATCAGGCACTAATTGCTTGGAAATCGTATATTGGATCAGTATTTTGTCAAATAGTGCTCGGGTTACCGTGTTAGCTTCCTGATCGGGTACCGCCACGAAATCCACAAATCGCGTCAGGTCATTCATCATAGACCGTATATATTTGTTGCCATTATGGCTTGTAGGTAATGCCCCCACGAGATCAACGTATACCTTATCGAACGGCTTTTCCGATACTTCCGTTATGACCAATGGCATTATAATGGCTCTAGAATGCTTCTTTCTTTGAAATTTTTTCCGTTCTTTCTCCAAAAAACGTTGGTATGTATCTGGACACCAAGTACATGACTTTATCATAAACATCGGCCATTGTTTTTCTTGCTAGTTTCGCTGAATTTCTCATGTTATCTTTCGACACTTGGTCTTCACACGTCTTTGCTAAGGTCTGCTTTTTAGCTTTCAAAATTTCTTCTTGCCCTGAAGTACTTGCTCCTCCTTCTCGCTGCCAAACGCGGAATATTAATTTCTTGGGTGACCACTTCTTAAAAATCCCTCGAACTTGATCCTCCTCTTGTGATAATGGCGCGACTTCTAATTCTTGCTCTAGTTCAGTGGAAGTCTTTTCTGCCTCCTCTAATTGCCTTTCTAAAGACTTTATAGTTCCTTTTAAAGCCCTGCTTCCTGTTTGCACTCATCCAACATTTGATCTGTTTCTTGCTCAATTCTACCGATAACTTCAATGGTACACGTTATCACCAAATCTAAGATTTCTCCCTTTGTACTTTTCGCTGTAGCCTGATTTATTTCTTGCAAAAACTTATTAACGTCCTCACTCGGCAATCGTTTCTTCAATACATCCGTTAGATGTTCTTCTAGATACCGCCAATCCTGTTCGTACCGCTGTAACTTCAACTGGCACTCATTCAATTCCTGTATTCTGGTTTCCAATTCCTTTTCCTGATCCTTAACTCGTAACAATTCTTCCCTAGTTAGAACGTTACTTCTTCACACTGACATCTATAGTCATTACCTAATTTACCCTTCACTCTCATACACTTCTCCTAGACTGTAACTAACTGCTTAAAAACCCTAAACGCAAAAGCTTGAATTTTCGACGATGTTTCAATAATGCTCTTTCCTAATATTCAATATTTCCGAACCCTCTTCCACGTTTAACGCCCGAATACCCGCGATTGTATTACCACCTCAAATTTTTTGGCATAGCATTTGAAAACTTCCCAATTACCAAAATTATGACCCTTAATACGCCGTACATTTCGAAAAATTAGAATTTTATTACTTAATCTATTGAACTACTAAAACTAATCCATTTACATACCACACTATCACATTATAAAATTCAGACCACCTAATCACATACAATCTCACGCAACAACAATCTCATGCTATACCACAATCACAACAATTTATTCCCCTTGTTTTTTCTCCAATAACTCTAACCTGACAAGAAAATAAGCTTAAGACTGGAGCAGCTAAAAAAACGTTAACTCCCGCAATTCACAAAAATGGAGCAGCTAAAAAAAAGCTTTACTCACACACTTCACAAAAATGGAGCAGCTAAAAAGCATTAACTCCCATAAAATACAAAAAAAAAAATGGAGCGGCTAAAAAAGCATAACTCCCACAATTCACAAAAATATAGAGAAGCTAATAATCTTTACTCCCAAACATAAAAAAAAATAAAAATGAAAAGAAAAATAAATTGTTTCACTGAAAAAAAAAATAACACTTACCTACTCTTTATCCGGCTGCGCCAATTTATCCTGTCCCAAAAGCAATCCAGGAAAAAACAATTAAAAACCAATAAAAACTCGCGTATTTCCAGTGTAAAACTTTATTGAACGCTTAAATTAGTTTTATTACAAGAAGAACAGTTACCCGCGATCGAACTGAATTTTAGAAACTAATTAATTGGACCCCGAACCGTTATCTCCAAATAAAATCCAACTTCTAACTGCGCAACCCGATCTAGCGAATCGACCGTGCCCAGCTCTGCAGTACCGCAATGCCCTCCTCTGATTCTATCCAGTCTACCTTTCCCTTCCTCGTGTAGTCAATTGGTCTGACCCCTCTACATTGCATTTCGTAAACAATTTCGCGGTCAGCAAAAAATTTAGCGGTCTCACCAAACGACATCTTTAGTTACATATCTACCTCTGAAGCGAGAAATTAACTCACTTACGACCTAGGTGCTTTAGTGAAGGATCGGCGAATCTTTTAGATTGACTAAAATTAGTGTAACTTCGCTTCGACTCACCTTACAATATGTAAAGTTAATTGTAGCGGTAATGCCCAAGGTGATAGTACGAGGCAAACATCGAAATCCACACATCACTTCTTACTAACTAAATAGGTTAAAGTTGAGGAAGATTGACTTCAGGTCCTTATACGATCAACGGTTACTTCTCTAAAAAAATCTACTCTTAATAATCCAATTGATCACTCTTCTGCTTTCTTCTCGCGGTAAGTAGAACACAAAAAAAACTGAGGTAATTTCATTTGCCCATAACAAAAAACCTATTCGATTTAATTAACCCACATATTTCTATTGGAAAGACGTGATCCGCTGAAAAATTCTGAGTTGTGCAATGAAACACGCAGTATTGGCACCGCGCGAAGTTCTATTGTGTCTCGGGTGCATACCCCACTAAATGCTTAATATGGGTTTCACGCTTTAACTGCTTCCTTGAATTAGGCACTTAGTTAATATACCAGGCGAATTCGGAAGTACGGAGAAGATTAGTGCACCTTCAAGCTATATATACACTCCAATTATGGCTATCTCTCTGACCTACCTATCAACTTATTTGGTATTCCGCCTAGTTTTTCACCATACATCCGTACCTTACCGTACTTTTTTGAACTTAATTCAATGTAAGATTAGCACGTTCAAATCAAAATCTACCACAATCAATTATACGACGCTGTTCTTCTGTTAAGTCAAAAAGACCTATTTATTTCAAATACCTTTAAACGAATTACTGAAGGATAACCAACCCCGATAATACCTGTTAAATCCCAATATGGGTTTAATCATAAAATTCGGGTAGGTGCCGGTTGGAAGGATAAGACTGAAAAAACTATTTTTTGGTATGTCAATATTCAATTTTTATTCCTCACAACTGATTTCTTAACCTAGATCTTATCGCTACTTAATCCAAATAATAATTCAACCAAAAATCAAAAAAACATAAATGAAATAATAATCCAAAAAATCAAAAGAGTAAATGAAATAATAATCCAAAAATCAAAAGACTAAATGAAATAATAATCCAAAAATCAAAAGTTCAAAAATAAAAAATTGAAAGTTCTAGGTTATGGCGTTTTAATTAATCTAATGCTTGGATGCTGGGTTTTTACCCTGAAAAATAGAATTGTCGATTAGTATTAATTCTATTAGAAATGGGTAGTAATATGAGCTTCACTTGATCTGCTCATATGAAAAAACGCTAGGCTTCAAAATATTCTGCCCGCTAATAAAGCTGAAAAAATAAAATAATTAAATACAGATTAGTATCTTGGGTTCAAATTTCTCCCTTAGATTTTGTTAAACAAGACTTAATTTCGGTTTAACACTGCCGATCTGTCTTGGCGACTGCTCAAAATGCGAGTGATCTGATATTCCCAGCAGCTCGCTATTTATAGGCAGAAACACAATAGAAATTGTGTCTGCCGGTGGCGTTGCCAATGACGCCCGCGTCATTTTTCGAATTTGGGCCCTAAATGTCGTCATCGTGTGAATTTTCATGTATTTGGTCCAAAAATGGTGTCACCATATTTTTAATCGGAATATGTACTGACAGCTGCCATTGTCGTGTCCCAAAAGCAATAAAATCCTCAACATAAAAAAACGCACGAAGTAGTTTAAAACAATTTCTTTATTTGCAGCACTGACCTGCCTTACTTTACACTAAGCTATCTGGCGCTTAGGTAATCTGACCCGAACCGAAACTTGCGAGCACAACGACTGATGATTACAAACGGCACTCGCCAGACCAGTCATTAGTCTTTTTATGTCCGATACTCGGAAGTAAATTTTCTTTGCTCACAACGCGGGTGTAAACAAACGACAACAACCTTGTCGTTTGTTCTACCGGTTGCAGCACCTGAGTCGCTTAGTTCTAAACAATCGCATTACATAATAATTACCATGCGAAGGTGAATTATTATTGCAATCGTCGATTTCTTCACTAAGCGCTCATCGCAGCCAGCTGTTGGGCTAATCAGCAAAACAACCGACAGTTGCAGAACAATACCATGCGAAGTTATTGTTTAGCAATTGCTGGTTATTTCGCTGTGATGCCCTGGGCTGCTGCAAGAATCTTCCGTATATTGGGCCATCACATTCCTCCCCCCTTGGAAAAACTAGTTTCCGCAGGGAACTAGATCTGGAGAGTGCAATAGTCTTAAAAATTGAAAATCTTTTAATCTCCGTTCGGTTCAGATTCTTAGCATTACATCGTTACATTTTTACCATCTAGATTTTCATATTTTCTTTGTTCAATTTTTTGATTACCATTTTTCAATTTCTTTCTTATACCTATTACATTTTCTTCTTTTCTGCCTAACATTTTCTTTCGATATTTAATTTTTTTTTTTACACTTGTTTTTCATGTTACCATTTTTTCTCTTCTTTCTTTTATTTTCATATTCCATTATATCTTCCTTACAAATTTACCTTCTTTATTTGTGCCACAATAATTTATTTCATTGCCTTAAATAAAAAAAACTGTTTTTTTTTTCACTGCACATTAAATTTGTGATAGTTTCTTCTCATATTTCATTCCTTTCATTTTATTTCTTTCTTTCTTGTTTTCTGTATTCTATTCTTATTTATTTTTTATTTTTCCGTATTTATATTCGTTCTTATGGCTTCTCTCATTGAATTTTATTAACATTTTTATCTTTTAATGCCTTACATTTATTTTCTCAGTTTTTTTTTTCACGTTTCTCTTATTTTAAAATTTGCTCTTTTTCATTTTTACACTATATCTCCTTCAAACATCACACACAAATTGTTTCTATTACACCTTCTTATCTATTCTACATTTATTTCTCTTGATACAGTTAAGCTAGATTCCTTAATTTTTATCTGTTTGCAACTATTTTAACTGTACGCATATATATTGATATTCTCCTTTTTACCTTACTTTCGAATTGACAACTTTGCTTTATATAATTATACCTTAATTCTTTAATACTATTACGAGCCTTAAATTTAGTGTAGTCGTTCGAACTGTTTGTTGATGATGGTCGGAAAGTATGGTCTGGATTCGCTACAAGGATGATGTCATATCAACGGTAAGGTGGACGTCTGCTTCGTCTTGCTGCTGTTCTGAATTACGAGTTTGGATTATGTCCCCCTGGAAGAACGGCTCATCTGTTGCTGTTGGCCTGAGTCTGTTGTTCATTCTGCTGCCTTAAGAGATGTTTTCTAAACTTCTCCTTCCAGCTCTTTTGTGCTACACTTATTCCACTTCTAGCTTTTGTGTAGTATTTCCTGAATAGCATTAATATCTGGTAATCAACAATTGTTGGATACTCATGTCACTTTCAGTTATACTACACTATACTAGTATTTAAATTCCCATTGAATAGACAATTTCAGATTGTAGTTCCGCTTTGTTAGCAACATTGAAACATTTAAAAGTCCAATCATAAGAAAACGTACAAAACCGCTCCTATTACTGGCACTTCTCTAATTGTACAAGTGGACGAAAAAAAACCTTGGTCTCATTTTCAATGTTCTATGAGTATATTATTTTCCAAGAAGATGTGCTGTTAATTATCTCGTTACCATGAGGGTTAGTGGTTCGAATGATTGATGATAATATTTGTAGAAATATTATTTATCTTTTCTTGATTTTCTTATGGATACGATGGAGTTCTCCCAATTATATCGAGAGTCCGTCCGTACCTGAAGAAATAGATATTTTTAATTCCATATAACACTATATATGTGTCACCAGAATACCGACTTCCCAACATTCAATTACGCGCTAGTAATTATGTACTGTTTCTTAATTGCAGCTTTCCAAGAAAAATTTATCTAATACATAAATAGATAAAAGCTAACTACGGATTTTACTCATAAATTCGCATCCATATCTATAAGGTTAATTTTCCAGGGCTCCGCATAACCATTGCCTTTCCTCTCATTTACTTATTTCTGCTGCTTACTTATGTTTTGGCTCTCAGCTACATATCGGAACTTTCCGCATCTCGGTTGTCATACTGATCTCCTATTTGGGTAAATTTCCATCCCGCTCTTTAGGGTAACGCTACACTGCTATGATAATTTCCTATTTACATTTAATCTTTCTTAACCTCTAAAATATACAATTACAGTAATGGTTATTGCTCTTTGTTTATGAATCTTGATTTTTGAATATTACATTTTTCTTTATTTTCACTACTTTTATTGTTTTTATCTTCCCTGCTTACCTTTTGGGTATCAATAACTATAAACGTACAAATATATTTCTTATTCTGCTAACTTTTCATTTCTTTACTTAGTCAATTATTCCTCTTTATATTTTTTAACTATTAGGTTTTTCTTCAGATAACTCTTTTTATTACATCTTATTCTCTATATATTGTTTCTTTTAGATATTTCCTTACCTATTATTCATATTACTTTACCTGAGTTGTAGTATTGTTTCAGTCTCCAGTAAAGCAGGCACTAGATTATCCTTATATCCTTGCATTTCTTTTCTTCACCTGTAAATCTATAGAGCTATGTCATTTAAATTTTGTAAAATCCGCCTTTCAATTCACTTACAAAATTTGAAAGACCCTGTGGAAAACCTCGGCTTATCGTCGCTTTGCCCGCAAATTTACCAACACTTACCTCATTAGGTGTCATTAAAGTTGCACTAGAATTCCAATGTTCCGCACGACTGCAGTTTCGATGCCATAATTTCTTCTGGAAATCTGTTCTACCCGATTTATTTCTATATTCTTGAAATTTAAGCTTTCCTCTTCGCCAAAGGGCCTGAGCTTACTTTTGTGGTGGAGAGAAACTTTTCCTACCCTCATAACTCCATGCAGGTCTTTCGGAATACTTAAGCGGTTTCGAATAATTTGGTGCTTTTACCGGACAGGCTCTTGCATTAGCGATTCTTACGAATGCAAGTCTATCCTTCAGACTATTTCCTCTGTGTTCGCCGTGTCTGTGTTGACTGGTCAATCCTTCGCTAGATTCTTTGGTTATAGGCTTGATAGGCTCCGAAATTTCGCAAGGCGTGATACGGATCTTTTCCCAGAAGGGTACCAGAAATGGGTCCTACCCTTTAGGTACTATTTTTTCTGCCGTGTTGATGTTTTCCTTTTCTATATCGGCCGGGAATGGATTTTCATGACTGATAATCTGCCAAGCTGTGGATCCCACTTGGGCACAAGCTGCGATATTTTCACAAGAAGCATTTTCTTCCATATCTTTGCTGGCATCTTGTATCAGTAGCTTCATATTTAGGCAATCGATTATAGCTTTGCCACTGAGGAAATCCATTCCAAGTATACCATCGGCTGGAATTGAGTCCGTATCACTAATAACATTAAATCTGCAGGCATGCTGGCTGTTGTCTATCTGCAACTTTGCCTCACAAGTGCCTATGGAACTCCTAGCGGATCCAAAAAGTCCTCCAATTCTGATTGTGTGATGTGTCTGTACGGGCGTAGTCCTCTTTATCCTATTAACCTTAATTATACTGCAGGTAGATCCGGTATCTATTAAAAGTCTCCACTTACCTTCTAATGCTATATTCGAATGGGCTGTTATGACAAACGTACTCTGAGAATCTTAATTTTTCGTTGGCCTTCTCTGCTAGATATTTCTTGAGGCAATTCTCCGTATAGTGGTCCCGTGTTCGGCAGAACTGGCAGTAAAGCCCCTCCCCTGCCGTCAGGAATCTTCCATTAACGCCTTCTTTGATATCTGCGACACTGACGTGATGTATTTGGGAGTTGGAAATGA
Source organism: Dioctria linearis (assembly GCA_963930735.1). Classification (NCBI taxonomy): domain Eukaryota; kingdom Metazoa; phylum Arthropoda; class Insecta; order Diptera; family Asilidae; genus Dioctria; species Dioctria linearis. The sequence goes on along the minus strand of OZ005744.1, from coordinate 107,873,939 downwards.
GGGATGTTTCGCGCCTATATGGCTGGCATTCTCTAGAGATATGCCCAAGCTGTCCACATTTGAAGCATTTGATATTCTTTCCTGTGAGAAATTGCGGTATTACCTTCCGCGTCTCTGGTACCAGGGCTTGAAGCCTTTCCGAGTCCTTTTCGTAGTAGGCAGCTTCCTCCTGCACCCCTTCTAGCGATTCAAATTTCCGACCCGTAAGGTATACTTGAGTCAGTTTAAGCCTCACGCCTGCTTTGAATGTCGCCACGGCATCTACCTCCAGCTCTGCAATCAGACCTCTATCTCCTCCCGGGTATTTTGCCGAGACCGCCGCTTTTATCAGATCGAGCAATTCTTTCATCCGGTCTGCGAACTCCCTGATATCTTCGTCGGACCTCTGCCTGCATGCCAGCATTTCTGTTCGCAATTCACTAAAAGATTTCTTAGGCATGTAAGCTGATTTGATTATTTGCTGCAAAGAATCAAAATCTTTTGGGTCTTGCGAATTTACCAAGTAGTACGCGTCGTCCGATAAGCGATACTTTATACACCTGATGAAGATCTTCTGCTCTTCTTCTGTCAGACGATCGTGTAGTTCTTTACTACAACTCAGGAAGCGATATACCTCCTTCGACAGCCTGGATGATCTTTCTGTCATATTGCCTTGCTGACTGTTCTCCCCGGATATGTTTCTTTCCTCTGGAATTATCTGGTTTCGTTCGCTTCCCTCTTTTCCACTCGACGCTAACTCCTGTTTCTTTCTTCTACTTTGCTCTGTTTCTGAGTGTTGCTTCTGCTCCTTAGGCTGTTCCCAGAATAATAATTTCCTTGGCTTAAACCCCTTACTCGTGATCGCTTTATTATTGTCTTGATTCGGACTTCTCTGTGAAGATTTATCGAGCCCCAACTCTTTCTCTAGTTCTGCTGTAGCTTCCTCGGCCTCCTTTAGCTGTACCTTTAGCGATTCTATATTCTTTAGGAGCCCTTTTTTTCTTTCTGGGTTTCCTCCAATGATTGTTCTGCTTCTATTTCACGGCTCTGGATAACTTCGAATGCTGCTGTCACCAGTATATCTAAGGCTTCGCCTCTTGTACTTTTTTTAGCACTCTCATTCAGTTTCTCCAGTAATTTTTCTGCCTCTTTTTCTGCCCACCTTTTCCGTAACTCTCCCGTTATGTGCTCCTCGATATATTACCAGTCCTGTTCATAACTCTGCAATATTGTCTGGCATTCCTTAAGTTCTATGCTTTCAGTTCTAATTCCCTTTCATGGGCCTGATAGCGTGCTAATTCCTCCCTAGTTAATATATTACTCCTACCTGTGGACATTTAAGGTATATAACAAAGCTAGTACCATGCAGACATTGATACGCTGCCACGGATTATTCCCCACAACTCCTATCCTTATTGTTAACCCAACTAGACTCAACCTCTTGACCAAAACTATTTCCGATAACTCCGATCCTTATATAAAACAACTGAAATTACCGTCACTATACTCGAGACCATTAAAAGAAACAACGATTAGTCTTCTAAACTTACTATCTACTATCCTTAGTCTCTCCTATTGCTTAACCACAAAATTCTCAAAAACAAATCCAATATTTTTTAAAATTTTTATTTTAAACTACAAAAAAAAACAACACAAAACAAATCTTGAATCAGTTTTCACTGTACCTTAAAAAAAAATTGCACAAAAATTATGTAAATGACCCGTAATACGAAAAGTTGTTTAGCACGTTTGTTGTATGTACCTACGTATATGATCGGTTAGCTAAATTCTAACGTCTATACTTCATAAACATGGAATCGCAAATTTTATACAACTTGCTCTAGAAAAGATCTCTCGCAACACTCATATCTTTCTTAGCCGAACAACATACACACTCGTATCTAACGCTAAGCATTCAAAACTCTAACACAATTACCACACTCAATTACTCTGAATTCAGCTATTATGCTCACAAACATGCTTTCTCTAAATCTTATTCTTCCTGTCACACAATAAAAGAAAATACAATAACCCATACTTTAACTAAGCCAAGATTATTCCCATTAATCAAATTACTCTAGTTTACTGGGAGCAGTTATTACAACTTTTAAAAACGCGAGAAATTACCGAAAAGCGTGTGTGATCGACTCTCTAACCGACCTGCGATGTTGAAAACTTATCTAACCGATCACAATTTAAAATTTATTCTCGAACTCCATTCCATGCTAAAATTAACATCTGTTACATTTTTATGTGAAAATGGTGAATGGTGTTTATGCGGGATGCGGGAGTAGCTTGAAAAAGCACAACACCTCGATTCGATCGCCGCTAATGTAGGTGTATGTGTATATTATGATGAAGATGCGGGAGTAGCTTGTAAAAGCACAACTCCTCGATCTCGTCAATATATGTTGGAGTAGCTTAATTTCACCAAAAAAAATCACAAAACACAAAAATTTAAATTTAACATTTTTTTTAAATACCTGAAACGCAAAAGAATTAAAAAAAAAATCAATATATAAATAAACAAATTCTCATCTTCTACAAAAATTTCTTGAAAACAAAAAAAAAATGAGCAATGAAAAAAAAAACAAATACCAGCAAGAAATTTCTCTAATTTCTTACCTAAGTTTCACCGGCTGCGCCAAAATGTCGTGTCCCAAAAGCAATAAAATCCTCAACATAAAAAAACGCACGAAGTACTTTAAAACAATTTCTTTATTTGCAGCACTGACTGCCTTACTTTACACTAAGCTATCTGGCGCTTAGGTAATCTGACCCGAACCGAAACTTGCGAGCACAACGACTGATGATTACAAACGGCACTCGCCAGACCAGTCATTAGTCTTTTTATGTCCGATACTCGGAAGTAAACTTTCTTTGCTCACAACGCGGATGTAAACAAACGACAACAACCTTGTCGTTTGCTCTACCGGTTGCAGCACCTGAGTCGCTTAGTTCTAAACAATCGCTTTACATAATAATTACCATGCGAAGGTGAATTATTATTGCAATCGTCGATTTCTTCACTAAGCGCTCATCGCAGCCAGCTGTTGGGCTAATCATCAAAACAACCGACAGTTGCAGAACAATACCATGCGAAGTTATTGTTTAGCAATTGCTGGTTATTTCGCTGTGATGCCCTGGGCTACTGGAAGAATCTTCCGTATATTGGGCCATCACACCATTTTGATTTTGTCAAATCAAAAGTTTCATAGCAGCTGTTAGATGGAGGTATGTTTGACATGTTTTGAATATTTATTTATATATTTATTAATAATATGTTTTTATTTTTAGATTTTTTGGTCCCTTAGCATGGCGAAACATCGTGGGATGATTTAATGCATGAGATGTAGCGTAAGTATAGTTTTAATTAAAGTATCAGATCGTGAATGATCTGAGACTTTTATTTGTTGATTATGTTTATGAGTGCCTTTTTTGTTTGTTTTTTAGCTGCTGCGGCACCGTGGGAAAATATCATCGTGGGATGATTAAATTAATTAATTTGTGGTCCGCGACGGAACATCCTCCCGCCTCAAAAAAAAAAATGTATATGACCTTACGTGGTCTAATAAAGAATTTTTGTTATACTATGGTATCGTTTTTCTTTTTCTTTTTGTTAAATTTGAATGTTCCTGATTAGTGAATTTAGATAATAAACCATAACCAAGTAGACATACGGTAGACTTACGCTTTTTAATTTGAAGCCGAATACGAATTTTTCCTTCAGCTAATTTTTGGAATCGCAAAGTATCTCCCTCATCGGTGTCCATTCGAAAGCACTTTCTTGCAGAGAGTGCTCTCCACCAAGGTATTGGTTGATGCCGGATTTCCTCCCATAGGCGAGGATCAACAATAAAATTTGCCGGAGGTCGTAGTGGAGGATACCTTGCATTTTGTGGTTCTGGAGCCATAGCTGGCACTACTGGAGCCATAGCTGGCATTACTGGAACTACTGCTGGTACCACTGGAACTCTTGGCGGTATTATTGGAACTACTGCTGGTACCACTGGAGCTCTTGGCGGTATTATTGGAGCTGTAGTTGGCATTATGACCCTTTTTGTCCGTTTAGGACTTGGTGGAGTTTGGCTGGTGCCTTCTCCATGGTAAGCTCGTTTTGGACGAGTCGGAATTTGAATGGGATATTCGATGATGGCGTTTTTCCTTGTCCCAGTTGGAGGCCTTCGGGGGTACGTTTGAATACGAGTACCTGGGTCCTTGGCCAACTCTCGTACACCTTTTGTGGCTGGCACTGCTTCAAATGGGGGTATATATTTTTCCGGTGGTCTTGGCATCCTTGTTTGCCTTAATTTTTCCTTGGTTGGAATTCCTTCTAAATCGGGTACGTCGTCGATTAGAAGACAATCTTCTAGAGATGGTAGTGAATCCATTTTAGATAAACTCAAAAATAATTAAAGAAACAAAAAACCAACTAATAAAAAACGAAAAAACTAAGAAAAAATGAAAAACGATTATAAATCCTTAATGGCGTATGATTCTTAGCGTGTACTTCTGTCGAATGATGTTTTTTCGGATTAGGGTGAAGTTGTTTGCATTTTTTTTTGCTTCTGCTGTTGTAATGTTTTTATTTTCGTTCACATGGGAACCGTGTGCATATTTTACTCTTTGCTGTCGTATTCAGGGATAAATTTGTGCTATGAGTTCTGATAAAATATAATAATAATAATTGAGTTTATTATGCACAAGTTAATCTTAGTATCCATTGATTAATATTTTGTCGTGAAGTTTTTGTGTTGGTGCGTCTGGGCACGTGGGCAGTAAACTACTGCTAGTTGGTGCTGCTGTGTGTGGGTTGCTGTATTTGATATAATTTATGCTGTATTTGATATAATTTATTATATATTTGGGTGAGCAAATTGTGAATATTGTTGTGTCGATTTCTTGAAAGCTTTGGCTTATATGGGAAGCTTATATAATTTAGTAATTGGTCGAATTACTTCTATCATGTCCTGGGTGAATTTGAATTATTCGACCCATCGGCCATTTTGTGGTTGGACAGTGATGGTCTTGAATTAAAACCAAATCGTTGATTTGTAAGTTACCTTCAGGAGTCTGCCATTTTTTGCGGGATTGTAAATTGGTCAGATATTCCTTTGACCATTGATTCCAAAAATGTTGTGTCAAGGCCTGAATGTATTGCCAGCGCCTAAGAGATGTTATATTCTCGGGCATAGATGGCTCTGGTATAGCCTTTAAATTTCGATTGATCAAAAAATGGCCGGGAGATAATACGTTGAAATCGGTTGGGTCATTAGATAATGGAGATAACGGTCGGGAGTTTACACATGCTTCAATCTGACAGGTTACAGTTGACAGTTCTTCAAATGTCAATATGGCATTTTGCAACGTGCGTTTCATATGTGTTTTGATTGCCTTGATTCCAGCCTCCCTTAATCCGCCAAAATGTGGTGCTGAGGGTGGATTAAAATGCCATGTAATGCCGGTCAGTTCTGCGATACTGGAACTGTCATGTGTAAACTCCTTTACATTATTTTTGAACTGGCTAGATATTCCTTACTGGCGCCGACAAAGTTAGTGCCGCAATCAGAATATGTGTGGGAACACAAGCCTCGGCGACTTATGAATCGCTTCAATGCTGCGATGAATGCCGCTGTCGTCAAATCAGACACGACCTCAATATGGATGGCCTTGGTAGCCATACACACAAAGATACTTAAATAGCCTTTTACGATTTTGGCATTTCTCAATCTTGATGTTTTTATCTCAATAGGGCCGGCGTAATCGACTCCAGTATGTTCGAAGGCTAGCGTTGGAGTAATTCGGGCTGCCGGAAGATTTCCCATAATTTGGGTAGATGGCACTGGCTTCGCTTTGAAACATGGAATGCATTTTCTTATTCTCTGGCGAATGGTATTTCTAGCGTTTAGCAGCCAGTATTTATTCCGTAATGTATTGAGAGTAAGTTGAGTGCCTCCATGTAGCGTGTAACGATGTGTGTGATCAATGATGACGTGAGTCACATAATGGTTATTTGGTAGAATAATGGGGTGTTTTTGGTTATAGCTTAAGAGAGATCTTTCAAGTCTGCCTCCGACGCGAATAAGTTTATTCTTGCACATAAATGGATTAAATGGGAGCAGGCGGCTTGCCTTGGAGACTGGTTTGTTGTTATTGAGGCATTGGAAATCGTTTGGAAACGCAAGCTGCTGTGCAATTGATAGAATCGTATTTTCAGCTTCTTCTAACTCAACAAATGTGAGATACTGCGTTTTTCTTTGTGCAGATGTTGTTCTACAATTTGTGTAAAATCTTTTGCAAAATGCTATGATTCTCACTAGTTTGGGAAACGAAGAGTATTTTGTGAGCCAGCTGACTTCTTCGTTAGTACAAGTCAATGCCTTGATTGGACGAGTTTCAAGCTCATAGCACTTGTTAAAACTGGGTTGCTCTGGCCATTTTTCCGTCGGTTCTTGCAACCACGATGGTCCATTCCACCAGAGCTTAGATTGGATAAGTTCCTTTGGATGGATCCCCCTTGTAGCGCAATCTGCTGGATTCGACTTTGAGGTTACGTATCGCCATGATCGTGGATGGATAACTTCTTGGATTTCAGATACTCTGTGGGCGACAAATGTTTTCCAGCTGGAAGGCTGCTTTTGGATCCATGACAAGGTGACTTCTGAGTCTGACCAAGCAAATGTGGGACTGTCTGTCAAATTTAGGTCGATTTTAATCTGCTTTATTACTCTTGCTAGAAGGACAGCTCCACACAACTCGAGTCTTGGGAGTGAAATGGTTTTTGTGGGAGCAACTCTGGTTTTTGAAGTAAACAAATGTGTGAAAATAGCATCATTTTCATTGATAATTCTTAGGTACACGACATTCGCAAAAGCCTTTTCAGATGCGCCACAAAATCCATGCAGTTCTAGGTTAGTGGACGACAGTGAGTACTTTATCCATCTTGGTATTCTGATTTCATTGATATCGTTTAGATTCTCTCTAAATTCCGCCCATTTAGCAGTGGTGGTATATGGTAGTCTTTCGACCCATGAGCATTTGGATAGCCACAATGTCTGGATAAATATTTTTGCGATAATAATGATTGGTGCCAACCATCCTAATGGATCGAATAGTGATGCAGTTTCAGATGGAATTGTTCGCTTAGTAAGATGCATTTCTTTTTTTGGGGGTGTTACCTTGAAACTGAATTCATCACTTGCTGGATGCCATTGAAGGCCGAGAGTTTTGATCGTGTCCTTTTCTGACAGATCTAGGATGGAATTCATTTCTCTGTCGCCCAGAGGAATGTTTTTGATCAATTCTGGATGGTTGGCAGTCCATTTACGGAGATTGAATCCTGCTTTAGAGAGAACACTAATTAGCTGGTTTTGTAGTGCCAAGCCAGTTTTGACGTTATGAGCTCCTGTCAAAAGATCGTCGACGTAAAAATCGGTTCTTAGGCTTTGAGCGGCAAGTGGATAATTGTCCTGCTCGTCTTTTGACAGTTGATGGAGTGTGCGGATTGCTAGGAATGGAGCTGACGTGGTGCCAAATGTGACAGTTGTTAGTTTGTAATCTTTGATGGGCTCACTTCGAGAATCTCTCCATACGATTCTCTGAAATTCTGTGTGATCAGGGTGAATTTGGACCATTCTATACATTTTTTCAATGTCAGCTGTAAATGCGATTTTGTATAAACGCCATTTTAGAATGGTAGCCCATAAGGTCGGTTGAATTGTTGGCCCTGCTAACATCTGTTCATTCAATGACCTCCCATTTGATGATTTGGCAGATGCATTGAACACCACTCTCAGCTTAGTAGTAGAACTGTCCTTGATCACCGCGTGGTGTGGCAGGTAATAATGACTAATTCGTTCCGTTTCAGTTTGTTCCGCTGTATTTGGTTGTATTTCCACCATATGTCCTAACTTTATGTATTCTTGTATGCACTTTTTATATTGTGCATGAAGTTCAGGCTGTTTCTCGAAGGGTTTTTCTAATTGTAGATATTGCCTTACCGCCATCTGTCGTGTGTGACCAAGATCAGGTCCATCTGGGTGTCTAAAGGGTAGTTTTACTTGGTACTGACCCTGACTTAAGCGCTTATGGGATTCTGCATATAATATTTCACATAATTCGTTATCGGGGTGTGCAATATTTGTTAGGACCTCCTCTATTTCCCAGAATCGTTTTAGTTGTTGTTCCAGCTGACAGTCTGGGTGAATTTGCACTGTAAGTGACTCTACTTTCCTGCTGTTACCTTTGGCTTTCAGTTTTCCCATTAAGATCCACCCTAAGTGTGTACATTGAGCAGTGGGGTCTCCGGGGCCGCCTTTTATGACTCCGCTCTCAATGATTTCGGCGTAAATATCGGCTCCTAATAATACGTCAATTTGGCCGGGTGTGTGAAACCTTGGATCGGCGAGTTGCAGGTGTTGTAGGTAGAGCAAATTCGTTATATTGATCGTGTCAGCAGGAACGAAATCCGTAATCCTTTTGAGTATTAGTGCGTTTACACTGATCGCGAGTTTTGTGTGCAATAATTTCAACTTAAACATTGTGTGTTTGTTGACGTGGGCCGTTCGTATTTTTCCTAACCCGGTGACTTCAACGTGGGTTGGCTTCGTTTGCTTTCGATGTTGACTAACGCAGTTGACAGTAATGCTTGACTGACATTTGTCGAAAAGAATGTATTTATGGCTGGTTCATTACTGCCATTAGGCTCGGTATGCTTCACTTCAGCTTGTGTTAGTCTCACATGGCTGATTTAAATATAGGAGAGAATTATGCCGCTTTTGGCATTGGAGGCATGTTTTTTGGCTTGGGCAGCCGTTGAGGTTATGCCCTGCTGCTAGGCAGTTTTTACATAACTTATTTTGTGCCTTACTAATTTGACACTCTTGGAGGGCTTCTAGAGTACGAAATCTTGTCTCTAGAAATACTGACAGATCGGCATATGTCGGCAGTTCGTTCTTGTTTTCTTGTTCATGTTCCCATAGTTGATGTGTTTCTGATGGGAGACGTTGTACAAGATTATATATTAGGATGGCATCCCAGTGTTCAACTGGTAAGCCTAAATATTTTAGTTCATGTAGGCTTTCTTCTGTTAAATCTAACGGAGAGCGAATAGCGTGAGCAGATTCAGTTTTGATTGCTGCTTGACTGAGCAGTGATTTCAAGTGAGTATTCACTAAAACTCTCTTGTTATCGAATCTCTTTTGTAGCAGTTCCCACGCCTTAGTATAATTTGTGTCGATTACCTCAAATTGGCGTAGTAAGCGTTCTGCCTCCCCAGTAACGCTGAGTTTGAGGTAATGTAATTTTTGAACTCTTGATAAATTTAGATCTTTATGTATCAACGAATTGAATAAATCATGGAATGTATGCCACGATTTATAATTTCCATCAAATGTTGGAATTTGTATTGGCGGAAGCCGAGTTTCTCGCCTTGGTTGATGTGTTGTCTGTATGCTAGGCTGTTCTGTATTAGCAGGCAGTGCTGGAAAAGACTCTTCTAGGTCTTCGGACAACTTTGTCATGAGATTGATGTATAATTCTTCAGTCTCTTCGTATAAGTTGCCTTCGGCATATTCGCTGTCAGCACCGTTTTCGGCTGACCAGATTGCTATATGCGTCTCTGTGAATGCTTGCCATAGCTTTTCCAGAGATTGGATGCGAGTAGCATAATACTTTTTTCCTCGTTTGGTTTCTGTATTTGCCTTGGTATGGTTAATTCCGGCTTTAACAATTTGCTCGTTCAGAGCTTTTTGTGTGAGAATTAATATATCGACATCCGCCATTTTGTTCTTTCAGTCTTATCCGGCTTTGAAGGACCAATGTTAAATCCCAATATGGGTTTAATCATAAAATTCTGGGAGGTGCCGGTTGGAAGGATAAGACTGAAAAAATTATTTTTTGGTATGTCAATATTCAATTTTTATTCCTCACAACTGATTTCTTAACCTAGATCTTATCGCTACTTAATCCAAATAATAATTCAACCAAAAATCAAAAAAACATAAATGAAATAATAATCCAAAAAATCAAAAGAGTAAATGAAATAATAATCCAAAAATCAAAAGAGTAAATGAAATAATAATCCAAAAATCAAAAGTTCAAAAACAAAAAATTCAAAGTTCTAGGTTATGGCGTTTTAATTAATCTAATGCTTGGATGCTGGATTTTTACCCTGAAAAATAAAATTGTCGATTAGTATTAATTCTATTAGAAATGGGTAGTAATATGAGCTTCACATGATCTGCTCATATGAAAAAACGCTAGGCTTCAAAATATTCTGCCTGCTAATAAAGCTGAAAAAAAAAATAATTAAATACAGATTAGTATCTTGGGTTCAAATTTCTCCCTTAGATTTTGTTAAACAAGACTTAATTTCGGTTTAACACTGCCGATCTGTCTTAGCGACTGCTCAAAATGCGAGTGATCTGATATTCCCAGCAGCTCGCTATTTATAGGCAGAAACACAATAGAAATTGTGTCTGCCGGTGGCGTTGCTAATGACGCCCGCGTCATTTTTCGAATTTGGGCCCTAAATGTCGTCATCGTGTGAATTTTCATGTGTTTGGTCCAAAAATGGTGTCACCATATTTTTAATCGGAATATGTACTGACAGCTGCCATTTTGATTTTGTCAAATCAAAAGTTTCATAGCAGCTGTTAGATGGAGGTAAGTTTGACATGTTTTGAATATTTATTTATATATTTATTAATAATATGTTTTTATTTTTAGAATTTTTGGTCCCTTAGGATGGCGAAACATCGTGGGATGATTTAATGCATGAGATGTAGCGTAAGTATAGTTTTAATTAAAGTCTCAGATCGTGAATGATCTGAGACTTTTATTTGTTGATTATGTTTATGAGTGCCTTTTTTGTTTGTTTTTTAGCTGCTGCGGCACCGTGGGAAAATATCATCGTGGGATGATTAAATTAATTAATTTGTGGTCCGCGACGGAACAATACCTTTTCGTTTGCCGACAGAAACCTTCCTTTTCTATTTTCACAGGAAACAACCTGACAAGCGATACAAAACTAATTAATAATTGCGTATAGTCAACGTTGTGGTTATCGCTTTTCTGAGTTTATGTGGAAAAAAAACAAACTTAGATTCTAATCCTCCCTGCCGTCCGAAAGCACTGTCCAATGCTATTACTGTTCCATTAACAACATGATCGCACATAGGTTTTCTAGTCGCTAGGATTTGATATCCTATAGCTCCATAAATTAAATACTAATCATAATCGTTCGACGACCCAAATGAATACTTATATATACATACAAAAAATTAACGGTAATCCATATATCAGGCTAAGAATGCGAGAACCATAGCAAAAAATAAATACCAAAAGACAAGTTGAATGCATCCACGCACGGTTACAACCTTCTGCGACAACCTTTGCCTCACGTTCTCGGAGTTCACCTTAATAAAGAATGTTCTAGATCAATCTAGCAGTTTGATGTTGGTATACCCGCTGTATCCTTATACTTCAAGCACAGCAATTCCTTAGCTGTTAACCTAACCTACTCCCTTCACAGGTAAAACCAACGATTGCTCGCTCTAGGATTGGCAAGAACGTAGAGAAAAATACCTGTATCAATTCGCCATACCCACCATTTGGTCAATCTGCAGCCCAAATTCAATTACTTTGAAATACGAGTTGAAGGGCAATTGAGCACGAATTACTGCTCCGACATTATACTTCTGCTCAAAGATTGTGATAAAAATATTAGACTATAAATTTCTGTTGTAAATAACGAGATTCACGCAATTCCTATACGTAGATGACTCAAAACTTAATTTCTAGTAACTATAATCAGTCTTCAAATCGACAACTTTCCAAAACCTTTCATTCCAATGCTCTTATCCATACCAAAACGCTTCTCTCCGATTCTTAGCTATTCCTTGCATTTCTAGGTTAACATTTCCAATTTTGTACGCGATGTAGTATCTTCAATGATAAGATCAACGTATACAGATTATTCATGATCGACACATCTTGATGTGCACCCACCACCCCAGCAAACTTACAATATAACCAGAACTGACAGCGTTACCTCTAAGTAACCAGGAACGCACCTTCTTATAACATAAGTATGTAGCTCGTTTGTGCCATGCCAGGGTCAGTTATATATGTACGGGGAGATAAACTTTTCACCTTGTAAGAACCACTCACTCACATTTAATTTACCTGCATAGAGCATATATATATTATTTTTTTTTCGTTGCAAGAGTGTGTTAATGGTGCGTGGTCCTGCGTACTTAATATAATTGCCTCATAAAAAAATTATACGTAGAACTATCCTCAAGAATTGCAGAGTTAAACTTCACATTCTCCTTAAATATGAACAGCGAAATCCAGATTGTACCGTTGATTTCGACTGGGTCTGCCGCTACTATCTTAACACTCTAAGCTATGTGAATAAAATCTTCTAATTGTATACGGAGACACTTACTTGAGCTTGTGAATGTTAAGAGCAGAAGTGGACTTAAGCCTAGGTTCAACCACACAATAAGATTTCACCTTCATAGTTAGTACTATTACCCATCGTTTCGATCAAAATCTTACAATAACTGAATTATCGTCGTCACAACAAAAAACAAGACGTTACCTTCCCAAATGTAGACCATGATTTAAGAATTGAATCAAGTAAATAGTTCGTCCAGCTTAGGCCTCCTGGGACCTGCGCCACAATTATTACGCGGCACACAAAGAATGCTCAAGAAGCACGATTCACCCAAACAGAACGATCACTACAGGTTTCAGCAGCAGCAGCAGCAGGTTTCAGCAGCAGCACTAGTAATGACAATAATTACGTTTTTTTTTTTTTGTTACAAATCGCCAAGTTATTTTAATATATTAGGCTTAATCACGACGTTCGTCATAACGGTTTGCTTAGCACCGTTCCCCTATATTGCTTCTACCGTACCGTATTGCCAAACACGCTACCATGTTACCAAATTATCGAAAATTTCTCCAACTTAATATATACTAATATAAAATTTTTAAAAAATAATGTGCTTAATATAGGAAATGTCCACAAATTCTAATTCACGCGACATATGTCCTTCAGAAATCCCGGTTGAGCCCCCACTTTGTAACTCAAAAACGATTCTAGCTTTCGTTCTGAGGGACAAGTGTTGAATTAAAATCTGATTGTATCTGTTTGATCAATAAGCATTGAATAAAATTCAATTTCTTATGTTATACAGCCTCACTAACCTGTGCCTAATCTCAATGCTAGATTCCGCTACCTACGCATGTGTCGGCTTTACTTAATCGATTATGGACTCAATTCCTAGGTATTTATATGCGGCTGGAGAGGTTCCTGAATCTTGAGGTCTCGATGTGTTTATTGGAAGCCTTCGGTTCTTTCTTTTCTGTGTTATTTCTCGCTGTTTCTGGATTTTTACCTTCCTTAGGACTGACTGACGCTGGGATCCTGTGAGCCCTAATTTGTACGTCTTCGCCTGGGTTTTCAAGCCGCAGCCAAAGATGATTGTCTCCTTTTCTGCTTTATCTTTTTGCATTCACAAAATTTTTCCTGGGCTCCTTGTTACCATTTATTCCTCATCAACGCAACGCTGGGATATAATTCACTTGTATCGTTTTTTGTTCTTTCTTTTTAGTTTTAATTTTATACTTGAACTCACTTAATTATTGCGAACTTTCTTGCCCTTGATACTACTCTCGTCTCAATCGAAAAGATGTCTTCCGGAACTCCTCAGCTAGTTGGCTCCACTTTCGGACTTCGATGCGGACTTTGACACGCGGTCTGATCGAAACGTACTGACTAAAGCCGAGGACACACTAGCAACTTAAACACTAACTTAACATCGGACCTATGATCTTAGCACTTTCTGCTACGGTCAGCCTAATATTAAGCCATAAACTACAAAACTAACTTCTACTTATTAACTGTGACGATTCTTCTCTTTATCCGACAAATTCTTACAGCTTATTTGATCACATAAATTACTAACTTACTTACTACGTTCCTCAACTAGGCCTTTAGAAAACCTACTACCTTAATATCACTTAAATCTACTCCCTACCCTGACATACCAAAGGTTGGGTTGATAGTTTATGTTTGACAATTCTAATTGACAGCTTATAATTCCATTGTACATAAATCGCCAAGTGCTCAGTGTTTATTTATTTATTTTCTCATATACTGTATGTCTACTTTTAATTCTTACGGAACGATAGAAGCAACTTATAGGAACTGATTTTTGGTACGGGTTGTTTATAACTATTGCACGTGATCTCATTTACCAATCATTAAACGTTGGTATTATTCTCTGCAGCATTTCGCTTGTCTGGACAAGAAGTGTGAATTTTACAAAAATTGTTAAATTTTAATACTCTTTAACTATATTTGTTCTGTAACAGTTTTTATGTTACTATTCTTACTTATTATTGATTACTTGTGTCTATGTGGGCATGGTGGTCATTTGGAGAGTTTCAACGACAAACTTCTTAGATCTCCCTGTTTGTGTGAACATAAGTAAGCTAATGATGTCTACTTGGAACGACTACGTCCGTTACACGCCAATAGCTCTTCGGACAATGCAAGAGAAAATTGATGAGCTATTAGTTTTGCAGGAAATGCAATAAATTCGTCGTTTTATTTCACTTAATTAATTTTTTCATGTCATTTTTAATCATTTCAGCACATCTCTTGTCTATTTTCACCAATTGGCCCGCCTAGACAGCACACAGACAGCATTTCATTTTTTTTTTTAAATGCATTTATTTTTTTCAGTTTTCACCATATACGATGTTCAGCAAAAGTGTTCCTTTTTCTCAGACCTTTCCAAAGATGTGCTTGGATTGACCAAGTTCTTTCCTGAACGGAAGCTATAGGAAAAATGGTGGCCTACTCTAACGACATTTGCCTACACATTTTTGAAATACTAAATCACCTTAAGCGTTTGCTTCAGAACCTCCGATTAGCCTGCAAAATGAACAGCGAACCGGGAGTGAAATTTGAGCATAGTTCTAATATTAACGTCATTTCAATTTTCACACTATGCTTGGACAGATGTTATTTTTTTTTAAGGTGTCTTAGGCAAGCCGCACACACAAGTGGAATTTATAATAAGGCATGGCCATGGCATATCCACTGTAAATGTTATCTAATAATATAGCCGCACACACTTAATGAATATTATGAAATTAGTCTGATGAGTTTTTAAAACGACCTCGTCTTCTTTAGATGATGATGTGATTTTGCCGCGACTGTTTAATAAAATATCAAAAGAAACCTCAAGGAGAGATTCTGGATACATCCATATAATTTAAAAAAACAATCCTTTTAGATCATTTAACATAAGATGGGGTTTTAGAGCTAGAATTAGTAGAATGTGCTGTTGGAAAGCTTGTTTCTAAATATTCAATGTCTGAAGTGCCAATATCATGCCACCTGATCAGGTTGATATTATTGTGAAATCGAAGTATATATACTTCATAACTTCATAATAGGTCAAAATGTGGAATAATTTCACCTGGAGGACAACTAACTGGGGAAAAGGATTTTAATAAAACAATTTAATTAAAAACTAATAGTCCTCTAAGAATATGTCGTCAATTAACGTAAAAATGTAAAGAGATCAGAAAATCATTAACGTTGTAATTCAAACGTTGGCAATCACTGGTCCTCCGCCATTATTTTTTACTACAAAATGCTAATAAACATATGTTTGCTTGTTTCATTAAATGTTTCCGCTGTTTCCTCCCATGATTTTTTTGTTAAGTTTCAAATACGATATTCACTCCACGTATAGTCAAATAACACAAGAAAGCTTTCTACCACTTGCAAAAATGTAACGTTATTTTCTGGACCGTTCTTAATTATTTTACACTTCAAATAAACAGACTCGAAACTTTAGATACGTCTGACAGGTGCAACTAAACTTACACTAAGTGAGCTCAACAACACATGCTACATGACAATCACTGGCTAATCTGGCTTGTCTTTTATCACGGCAGATTTATGTGCGGAACACCATCAAAAAGCACACAACTAGCTTTTGCTAGATATGCCTTTGTCATGTAATGTGGCAAATGCAACTTGCATGTGCGGCTTACCTTAAGCCACCTTTTAATAAATTACGATGGCCTCTTAGCCTACCTCGTTTTATTTTATTGCAATCCAAGCCCAAATAGTATACTGATTTCAAACGGCCTTCACTGGGGTCCCACCTTAATGGTTATTCGAAAGCCATTCGCAGTTAATTTAATGGTAATAAATTATACATATGCCTAAGTGCACATGAAAATATCCTCTTCTAAATGTTCAGTTTTGTATGATGTTCATTGATGATGCCATCTTTATTTATGATTGCAAAATTTTCAAATTCCTTTTATTTTGGCAGTCTCAGACCATATATTTTATCGAAAATAGAAGTGAGTTTTCACCTACCTTGATTTTAGATAAAATAATCACTTAAGTATATTTGTAATTAAAATTTTATGATGGCTTAAGTTACAAAAATATTTCCCCACTTATAACCTTAGTTTTAAACTTTGCAACAATTTTTTTTCAAACCGTTAACCTTATAACATCACTTCACATATCGTCTATATTTTCAATTATATTCTGCTTAGTTAATAAATTTTACCATCTATCAACATTGCTTTAACTTGATCCTACAAAGATATTCTTTACTTTCTTGCATAGTAATATAACTCACAATGTATGCTAGTATACCAATGTTTTATCTTTACCATGCTGACAGATGACATCTTGCATACAATTTTCATGTGGCAGCTTTTGAAATCTGTCATTAAAACTTCAGAAATATTTTTAGCGGCCAAAGTGGATATTTAAGCATGTATTTTCTAAGTCTAGTCATTTCAAATAATTTTAAAATCCAATATTAAAATAGAAAAAGGAAGATTTGCTTAAAACTAGCAATAAACGCAGAATTCAGAACAGGAGGTACCCAACATTAGAATATTTGGCAAATAAAACTTAAAAAATAGTATAACATACAAAACTCTATTCTTGGTAACGCCACATCATAACACAATTTAGCACATTTTCAGATACCAAGAACTGTAGCATCCAAGTATAAAAGGGAATTCGTCGCCAGTAGCAAGTCACTCTTTTAATGCCTTGCACTGGATACGCACCCCAAGGGTCTTTACTGGGCTTAGTATTAAAGAATATTATGTAAACTTACAATGAATTATAGAATTAAAGTCAAAACAGTGATTTATTGAGATTGTCCCGCCATATTAACGCCCAACTCGTGGTTAATAATAAAGCACATCCGAATCCGATTCCGAGTAAAAACTCACGATTTTTTTCCAAGAAAAAAATTCGTAAAATCACAAATTTTTCCGAGAAAAATTTCACCATTCAGGTGAAGAAGTGACCACTACGTTCGAGCCCACGGCTACTGAATGTTGAAATGGCTATCTTGTGATGTGAATTTGCACAACAATTTCCAAATCAATTAAAAATACAAGAATGCACTTTCTGCATTCTTGCAATATTCAATTGACCCAAAATTAATCAATCACAATTAACGCGATTGATTGCATTATTGCAATTAAGCAAAAACATACGCTAAACCAAATATGTGTCACAACCTAAAGAAGTGACTGTAATTATTTACATGCGTTTGTTTACATTTTTGCAACCAGCGTAATACGGGTCAAGTATATTGCGTCACATCTTTCTGCCTGAATTAAGCACATAAGTGCAAATAAGCGGTTTAGTTTTAACGTGTTTAATGTACATTAATATTAATTTAGTTTAGCTTAGCAAATTGATGATTGTATAAATTAAGTAGCAATACCCGAATAAAGTACAATTGGTTTTCACTAGTTATAGACAGAACAACTAGACTTTTATTCACTTGGCATCTGCTGTTTATAGCTGCGCCAACGTACCATCTTCCATTTTGATACTACTACCGGGCCGGGCATCTGCTGTTTATAGCTGCGCCCGTCATAGTAGAGGAGGTCTGCTTTTTACAAAGCTTCTCCTGTCTCATCATTTAGAGTTCAACATCATTTACTACTACCTGGCGACCGTACGTATAGATATATACAACCTCTATATTATATGGTTTTTTTTGTATTTAAGGGTTATGTGGTAATATGAATAGAAATAAAGCCGAGGAGTTTATTGTAGCTCTTCTAGGAATGCCATTACTGCTCGCAACATTGCCGCAACTTGAAGGCAAGGCATGAAGGAGGAACCCACTACATAGTTAGAGCTGATGGAAGTGTTGCGAAATGCGTTTGCACCAGCTAAACCTGCGTACTGAATACTATCTGTTGCCTGGAAAATATCGCAACGTAGTATACAGCTACTACATATAAATTTTCGCCAACAACTGAATAGGGACAAAATAAAAACATTTCGTGAACTTTTGCAATCATCTAGGACAATCGAAGAGACAATGTTGGAACGTCAATCGACAAAACAATGTGTAGAGATGCGTGAAATGTCAGTACAGCCGTAATTTTGAACTACTATAGACGAATGCAGGAAACGGCAAAACGCAAGTAACACCACTAGCTTTACAAAGAAGAGTAGCACCGCTGAATCCAAGGGTAGACAACTGGCCTGCTGTGGATGCGGAACACCAGGTGCAGTGCGCGCCATATGCAGCAAATGCATCATGCAAAAATGAAAATGCAACCAACACTTCGTAGCATAACTTCAGTCTACAAATCAGAGTTAAAAGCGGATCAGCTTTAATAGATACTGGAGCTAGACTGAGCATCGCTTCTCAAACTCTGTCTCAACAACTGCTCAAGCAAAATCATTAATACATTACCAAACGACAAATACCATCATCCACAATCCCTATCACCCCGACAAATACCATCATCCACAATCCCTATCACCCCGATTGTCGTTTAGAAACAGTTAAATAAACCAAAGTAAACATGGTGCTTAAGGGAAAAAGCATTCCAGTAAATTACATGGTGTGTTCGGAATTAACCGATAATAAAACCCTTCTAGGCGTCGCCTTTATAGAAGATTCTATGATGGTTATCATCTTGCCACAACGGATTTGGTCTTTTGCTGACAAACCCAGAGACACATTTGAATTCCATCACAGTAAAAGCACGCGACAATAAACTTCAACAAATATTTTAAATGTTCCAGCGAAACCATTGTTCTGTCAATCTATTACTTTAGAACAGGACGAAGCTGATTATTATGAACCCGAGCTGCCAGATATCTGCAAAACACCACAACAAGGATCGACTTGTTAGAAAACTAAAAATTCAATAAGGCCACTTGTAAATACCCCGACATATGAATCAGCATTTCCCCTCACACATGAACCTATGATAAATTACCAGAAGGAAAATGACATTAAAGATAAGAGCTTAAAATAATATGACGCAGATGCTATCATAAAAATGTACAGTAAATTCTTACCACAACAGTCAACTATATGTATTGTTAAAGAAGACATGGAACATCTGAAAAATTTCGAAATATTTAGCATATGGGCAGACGACTTAAACCTTCGTGAGGATGAAGATACAACCCTTTCGGACTATCAATGCAAATATATACACAAAATAATCCATGAGAATGCAGATCGCTTCGCCAAAAATGGGCATAACGTTAATCACGAAAATCGAAACTAAAAGATATCAGAGTACTTGTTTACCTTGATGATATATTAATATTATCGCCTTCGTTTGAAAAGTTAGTCGATGATCTGATGTCAGTTTTTCAATTTGTTCGCGATTATAAATTCTGCATCAACAGGAGTAAGTGCAGGTTTTGTTGTACAGAAATAAAATTCCTAGGACATGTTTTGAACAAAGAAGGAATCCAAGTTGATTCTGATAAGGTGTCTGCCATTTCAAAAATTTCACCTTCAAGAAACTTAAAACAATTGATGCCGTTTTTAGTATGTCCAGCGGAGTGGCAGAAGGAACAACAATAAGAATTTGAAAATTTAAAAGGAGTACTTACAAGAACTCCAATACTTCGTCAAGCTGCCAAAACTATGCCATTTGTTCTCAAAACAGATGCAAGCTCCTACACTCGAGGGAAAAGATGAACGTACAGTTGAATATTCAATCCAGTTATTATCAAAAACTGAAAAGAGTTATAGTAGAACTGAACGAGAAACACTGGCGGAAAAAGTTCCGTGGCTATATCGAGAACAGTTAGGTTATTCTAGTCTCTAATCATCACCCCCTAAAATGGCTCATGGCACTTAAGTCTCCGAGTGGCAGACTCGCAAGTTGAGCACTGTAGATTCAATCTTTTAACTTGAAAATACAGTAATCTCCGGGAAGAACAAATATAATTACTGATCGATTATCTAAATCATTTCTCAACAAGGAAGATGGAGAGGAAATCTGTAATTTAAAACTTTGTAGCTATAGATATATCCTGTCGAGACCCACATGAGGTTAGAACTCAATAAGTGAAAGATCCTGACATACTGATCAACAATGAAGAAATTCATGATGATCTTCTTACGGATACGTAATGTCAGACGGAGTACTCTATAGAGATGTATATTCAGAAAAAAGACAGCTTGTAATTGCTGAACAAAACAGAGCACAGTTGTTACTTTCGTTCCATAATACAAACGGCCGGCCATTACGAAAGTGAGCACATCATAAATCGAAAAAGCTCGATAATTTAGGGCTCGTATGCGGCCAGATATTACCAATTATCTCAAGAATTGCTTCTCAGAAATACAAAGCCAGTAACCAAAAACCTGCAACATTAATCCAAACTCTAGCACCATGTCAACGCTTTGAAGTCTTATCAATCGATTTATTTGGTCCATTACCAGAAACCAAAAATAAAGTGTAATGGGTTCTTGTCGAGGATATAGCTAGGAAATGGGTTGAACTTTTCACATTAGAAGAAGCAACCACGGTTAATTTTGGAAAATCTCTAATATCGGAAGTATTTCCCAATGGCCTGATTACCGCCAACGGCGCATTTTACATATTGCTTTAATATATCTCTTTCACTAACCCCTATTTATCATCCTCAGGCAAATCCAGTAGAGCGGAAACACTAGGGACAGTAAGACGCAATTAACCATTTTAGTGGGAAAACGCCATGTAGACTGGGAAGAAAAGCTACCATCTGTACTACTCGCCATCAACACTACCTGCTGTCAAAGCACAGGATATAGTCCGGTCTTTATCACTTTCGGCAGAGTTACCAACTAGTCATGACGTGAACAGTGATCTTCGTCAGATACTCCAAGGAAAAAATTTCATCCAACAGATAACACCACATTTACTTCATAGCACTCTAGTCCTTGAAAACACTAGATAGATCCTGGAAAAGGAACAAGATGGACAAAGAAAGATTGCCGACAACAAGCTAAGATCATCTCCACAGCTCCAACTTGTAGATCACATTTGGGTCGCTACACATATTCGTAGTAAAGCCTCGGACCAAATGAAACCGAAGCTAACACCTAAAAAACACGGCCGCTATATCATCCTAAATAAAAAGGGACCAACCTCTTTTGAGGTTGCAAGCCTTAAGGAATCTACTGTATTAGGAGTATATCAATACTCGGCACTCACTAATTGATCATGTAGATACCGTTCAGCCTATAGAACCAGTCAGGAGGAGAGAGAGGCCTACGAAGAAAAAGTGAAATCTGTATCTTCACCGCGACGATCATTGAATCCATATTTAGAGAATTGCAACAGCCATAACTTTATGCCTGGAAACGCCGCATCACAACACAACTCAGCACATTTTCAGATACGAAGAACTGTATCATCCAAAAGTATAAAAAGGAATTCGTCGCCAGTAGCACGTTACTCTTTTAATGCCTTGCACAGAACATGCACCCCAAGGGTCTTTACTGGTCCTAGCTAAACTTAAAATAAGCTCCAGAATTACAGTCAAAGTAGTGATTTATTAAGCCAGTCCCGCCACAATACACATTTTAGGACAAGGTAATTTGAACAACTGAATTTTTTAATATGAGTACAAATATACATCTCAACAGAAAAAGGCAATAAATTAAATAGTTCCGTATGCCATGGAAAAAAACTTAGAATTGATACAAACTTCGTACTAGTTTGTTCAGCTGGTAAAGTACCAGTAAGAAACGATCTACATGTGGTTTATACCTGTACTAATGCACTGTATACTAGGTGTGAAAAAAGGTTTTAGATAAGGAAAATGATAATGTCAGTCTGAATATTTTCAGATCTCTTTTCTTTATATCAAATCAGCTTCTAATTGTGATCTTAGGACAAGGAGCCACAGAGAATACTCTTGACCTTCCTCACGGTCTACACGTTTGCACCAATATTATTTCCCTTTTATTTTTGTTGTAAACCAATATAGTTCTATGAGCTGCTGTATATTCCTTCCCATCAGGCAAGCGCCAACATTCCTCGCATGTGTTTCTGACCTGATATTGTAGTTTACGCTTCCACACACCTTAATAGAGGAAACCGATATGCAATTACAAGTCTAGACAGTCTCGACATAAACAAAATTCCTATACGAACCTGATCCATTCCACCATATTTTCCACATTTTGCCACATTCCCAGACTTACCTGCAAAATAAACAGTAAAAAGACAATTTATTAAAAAGCTTCTCAAAACTTAACGTGGGAACAATGATTAGGTATGCAGTTTTAACTATGAGAATTTTAGTATTAAAGAAAACAGAATTGAGTCTTAAGACCGACCTGAATTCATTCGCAAGTAATTAAGAAAGCTTGAATATAGTAACAGCTCATATATATATATTTGTGTATTGTCTTGGTTTACTCTAAAGAGCAACAAAATGCGATAAAGATTATTATATAAAAGTGTACGCAGATAGTTTTTGTGAATATATACGACATACGATCGTTCAGTATAGTGGAAGTATTGTTTTATTTAATGAAATCTATCCTCTTTGTTTTTTTATTATCAATCCTAAAGGAAAAAGTTTTTTCATGTGTAAGGTTGAAAAATGTTAATTTTGTTGCAAAGCGAACAAATTAGAAAAAGAAAAGCTGTTATTAATAAATAATTAGGAGTTAGGAGTATTGTTGGCATGAATCTTTGAGTTTTTCTTATTTGTATAAAAAGTGAAGATGTCGTTCTTTTACAATAAAACGTAAGAAAATGCAGCACTTATTTTATCTTTTGAAAATTGTTATACATATATATACTTTAGACCCAGTTGCCCGCATGCCACCCCTCGCGCCCTGCAAGGGGGTGCCACTTGCGGAAAGTTAAAATAATAGAACGCCAGCGTTCGTGCTAAGAAACTTTCATTTCAGTCTACAAAAAAATATTAAGAGTTAAACGATAAAATATAAGCAAAAGGATATAGAAAAATTAAGAAAAAATTAAAACAAATAAGTCGTTAAGAGCTGCCTGTATGATTTCAATTCCTGTTGACAATTTTTGAAGTTCAAGTAACCAAGCCAAGAATGGAGGCAGTGAACCGTTGTAATTGAATTCGACAAAATCTTTGAATCCTTCGCCACCCTGACCGAGGCGGGAGTGGGAAAGAATATCTGTATGTGAACAGAGAAAATTTTTCTTGCTTTTATATCCAGTTTTCTGTCTCTTTGTTTTTTTCTTGTTAAAAGAAAAAAAGAAAAGCTTCAAATTGGATATCTATTCAGCTTTGCTCTGTGTAAAACTTGAAAGGAATAAACAGCCAGCAGCTTCATGTGTTATTTATTAGTTCCCGATCATCTGATTTAAGTCGAACGCCAGAATTTGGGTCCCTGGCTTAAATATACGAATCCACACATTTTATCATGATGCTGTTGTTACAATTATTCTAACCGCAATTACGGAAATTATTTTGCCTTTAAAAAGGGGCTTTTAAGTATTTTCTGGTTAGAGATTGACGTAATTTTGTTTTTGTTTATTATGATTTAAAATAATTAGGTAAGTCAATTTTCACACCACCGCATCTGGAGAGTTGGAAAGTTCGCATTGCATTATGGAAATATGTGAGGTATTAATTTTTTGAAATTACTTCTATTTTGGTTGTAACTCTTCTACCATTCCACTTAACTGCTTGAGATGGTCTTATTAATAAACCGTTCCATATAGCCTGGGTGAAGTCCCAATATGGGTTTTACATAAAAAAAGTGGAGGTACCGATTTGGTGGATAAGACTGGTGAATAAAAATTTTTAAATGTCAATATATTTTATTCTATCACAAAATATGCCTCAACTTATAAATTCAATTCTTACTCGCTACTTGAAAATTATAAAGAACATGAAAATTATAACGAAAATAAAACCCAACAAATAATTACTAAAAATAAAAACGGGCAAAAATCGACTTCAAAAAATAAATTTTCTGCTCCTCTACTTTACTTTCAACATGTAAAATATGAAAAAAACGAATTAGAACGAATTTCGAACAAGGGTAAAAAACATAATTAGCTTCATGAACTGCTCATAAATTCTGCCAGGTTCAATTCTACCTTAGATAGGGGCGCTAAAAAATATAACTTTAATTAATAAATTTTGTTTAGTAGGGTTCAATTCTTCCCTTATTACTCAAGACTTAATTCCGGTTTATCGCTTCCGATCTCTCATGCTGACCGCTCAAATTGCAAGTGAGTCGCTACTCTCAACAGCTCGCTATTTATAGCCAGGAATACAATAGGAGTTGTGCTTCAGTCGGTCGCCGCCGCCTTGACGCTATGCCACAGCAACGCGTCGTCATGGAGATTTTGTTTTTACTTGATGAAGAAAAAGTATCCATTAATCTATGGAAGAAGAAGACAGTAATACAACTGTCATTGTAAACTGACGACGGCTGCCGTAAATGGAAAGATTTTCTGAATTTTTGTTTATTTAATTTTGTCAATGTATTATTTTCAGATAATTAGTACTGATGGTAATGAGGTTTTTGGAGGAGGAATGCGGTGTATCGTGGCGGATTCCACGGTTAAGTAAGTAGAATTTTCATGTAAAAGTCTCAGATCGTAATGATCTGAGACTTTTACTTTTGTTTCTTTTATAATTAATTTGTTTTGTTTTCTTTTTAGATGTATTTGATATAAAGGCAAAGGTCTAAATGAATACAGTCAATGCCTATAGAGTGCCAGGAATTGCTGTGGCACTGGAAGGAGTTTTGCTGTGAGTAGTTTAATCTAATTTCTTATATATATTTTTATTTTGATTATTTATTAAATGTTATTTTAAAATGTGATTAGTTTTATTTTATCCTTTTAACTTTTTTTTTGAAGGCCTACATGCTTCACTTTTTGAACTGATGAATGTTATTCGGGGATAAATTTATGATGTAATATTATTAATTATTGTTATTATTTATATTAATAAATAAAAAGATTACTCTTTTGGACTTTTTACCGGGTTAAACTTAATTTTGTTCAAGAAAGACTTTTTTGGGATTCTCCGGTATATAGCAAAAGCTAAAAAATGTTCTAATTTGTTATTTCATCACACAACTCATTAATTTTTGGTTACAAGTTCCAAGTCTTGGTTTGACTCACCAACAGGTCCCAAATAGCGAAATTGGGTGATTTGAAAAACAAGAGAACAAATGAAAAAAGAAGAAAGAAATGAAAAATTTGAGAAAAATAGAAAAAACAATTTTTATTTATTAAAAAAATGTAAAAAAAAATTTTAGAGAAGCAGATTCATTCAAAGCGAATCGAACCTGTATACGCCACGCAGTGGGCTAAAAAGTAAAGAAGAAAAAGGAAGAAGAAGAAGCGTTTCGTGTCAGCAGAAAACCTTCCACTCATCGGTGCAGCTTGGTTTTCTGCCTGCTGCAGACGCTTGAAAATAGATCAAACTGATCTCTTCTCAAATAAACTCAGATCTCTTCATTTCTTTCTTCTTTTTTTCGTTTTTTCATTTGTTTTTCAAATCACCCAATTTCGCTATTTGGGACCTGTTGATGAGTCAAACCAAGACTTGAAACTTGTCACCAAAAATTAGTGAGTTGTGTGATGAGATAACAAATTAGAACATTTTTTAGGTTTTTCTATATACCGGAGAATCCCAAAAAATTCTTTCTTGAACAAAATTAAGTTTAACCCGGTAAAAAGTCCAAAAGAGTAATCTTTTTATTTATTTTTCTTCCTGGGCTCGTATAGGAGTGTTTTCCTCCTATAATTCACACCCAGAATTTATTCTGAGTATATTTGAGAGATTTGAGAGATCAGTTTGATCTATTTTCAAGGGTCTGCAGCAGGCAGAAAACCAAGCTGCACCGATGAGTGGAAGGTTTTCTGCTGACACGAAACGCTTCTTCTTCTTCCTTTTTCTTCTTTACTTTTCAGCCCACTGCGTGGCGTATACAGGTTGGATTCGGTTCGAATGAATCAGCTTCTTTAAAAAAAAATTTTACATTTTTTTAAAAAATAAAAATTGTTTTTTCTATTTTTCTCAAACTTTTCATTTCTTTCTTCTTTTTTCATTTTTTCATTTGTTTTTCAAATCACCCAATTTCGCTATTTGCGACCTGTTGATGAGTCAAACCAAAACTTGAAACTTGTCACCAAAAATTAATGAGTTGTGTGATGAAATAACAAATTAGAACATTTTTTTGCTTTTGCTATATACCGGAGAATCCCAAAAAATTCTTTCTTGAACAAAATTAATAATATTGTACCATTTAAATTGGCACTGATATCAAGAAGCATGTTGGTATAGCTGAGAAAAACATATGTCGTGCTTCGTACTGACCGTGGGAGAGCGTTTATGCTTCGTGTTGAATGTTATTTCTTTTATGATTTTTGATGTGGGAATTTTGTTGAATTTATAGTTTTGTTTATAGGGCTAGCTTGGGTACTCTGTGTTTTGTCAGTTACTACTCTGACTTTTTTG
Organism: Dioctria linearis; assembly: GCA_963930735.1. Taxonomy (NCBI): domain Eukaryota; kingdom Metazoa; phylum Arthropoda; class Insecta; order Diptera; family Asilidae; genus Dioctria; species Dioctria linearis. The sequence goes on along the minus strand of OZ005744.1, from coordinate 107,847,148 downwards.
TCCCTTCCTGGGTTGATTTGTATTATTCGACCTGTCGGACATTTTGTGGTCGGACAACGATGATCTAGCATTAAAACTAAGTCATTTATTTTGAGGTTATCTTCTGGTGTTTTACATTTTTTTCGAGCTTGTAAACCTTGATGATATTCTTTTGACCACTTTTTGCAGAAGTGATATGTCAACCATTGGACATATTGCCAACGTTTGAGGGAAGTAGTTTTATGAGTGATAGACGGATCTGGAATTGTCTTTAGATTTCGAGAGCGGTCTGGAATTTACATAAGCTTCGATTTGATAGATTACGGTTGACAGTTCTTCAAAAGTAAAAATGGCGTTTTTGTAAGGTTCGCTTCATGTTCGTTTATACTGCCTTATCTCCTGCCTCCCATAATCCGCGACAGTGTGGCGCTGACGGTGGGTTGAAATGCCACGTAATGCTTGGAAGTTCTGTGACAGTAGAACTGTGATGTGGAAATGTCTTCAAAATTGTTTTAATTTGGTTAGACATATCTCTACTTGCGCCGATGAAGTACTTTCCGTAATCGGAATAAGCCTCGGTGGCTTATGAATCGCTTCAAAGCTGCTGTCAATGATTTTATCGTACCTGGATTTGGAAATTATGCTTGAAAAATCTTTTATGACTTTTAGGTTGGACCTTTAATGGGGCCGCGATGATTAATTTTAGTGTACTTGTTATTTAATGTGGGGGTGCCTCGTGGTGAAAGATGGGCTCCCATCTTTTGCATATATGGCGCTGGCTTTGTTTTTTAGAGTCGGGTACAGTTTCGTATTTGCTGACGAAGTGTTTCTGACATTTGACAGCCAGTATTTACCTGGTCATAAACTATGAATAGATTGTGTGCCTCTATGGGAATGAGAATGATTACTCGACAGGATTATTGGATGCCTTTGACAGTAGCTTAGAATAGCTTTGTCGCAAAGTTGCTTTGCTTCTTTTATGTCCAAGAATGAATTATAGGATGGAATGCGACTAGTTTTGAAACTAAATATATTGGTTCTGTTCCGATTCGTTTTGGTTCCATTCCGTTTTGTTTCGGATTGACTTTGAGTTGACATATGCATATTCTCATTGATGCACGTTTCCTGCTGCGTGGTTATCTTTGATGCTTCTCAAAGCATTTCACTCATTTGAGATGTTTGCCTTTCTGAAGGGTAGTTTAATTTGAGTCTGACCCTGGCTTAAGCGTTTATGTGAGTTCATGTATTTCCTTTCACATAATTTGTTGTTCGGATTTATTTTGTTTTTGGTTTTTTCTTAAACTCCCAAATTTTCTTTAATTGTTGCTCTGGATGACAGTGTGCTTTTATTTGCACCGCGAATGATTTGACTGCATCTGTTTTAACTTTTCTCCTTGATCCACCTATTAGGATCAATTCTAATTGGGTGTAAAATGTTATAATGTGATAAAATACCAAAAAAAAAAAAACTTTGATCCGATCTGAAAAAGGGAAAAAATTCTTTGGAAAAATAATTAAAAAGATGTGGATTTTCGTTTGCAAAAAAATTGAATTTAATCACGATTAAAAACCTTTAGTAATATTATACACTTCTTGAGGTTCTATGAGTTAAATTTTCCCTTGTTACTTATTGAACTAAATTCAAAACTTCCTAAAGTCTATTAGTTAATTTTATTTAATTATTACAATTTAAATAGCGCAAATTTTTCCACGTATGTATACATTCCTATAATTAAATTTAATTCTAAGACTGGTCAAATTCACACTTCACTTCACTTCTTAAATCTAAATTTTCGACGAACAGATCATATTCGGACAACGTGTAAACCGTTGACCGATTCCAACTCTGTTTTAATTTGTTGTACAAACCACTTGGAAATATTGCTGGAGTCCCTTTAAGTTACCGTGATGCTTTTGCTGCTCTGACCAAATAACTAAGAGAGCTTGTATAGCTCTCTTCGGACTTTTATAGACTCAGTTCGGCCATTTTCCTTGTTGATGTCAATCTTGTGCGTCTGTTTGGACAATAGAAAAAATAAAAATTAATAAAACTCACAAAATGTGACAGATAAATTGATTAAGTTATTTTCTTTGCTTCGACCATTGTTTTTATAAAATAATTTAATAAATTCAAGTGCAACTATTGCGTATTTGCAGCAAATTTTATCAAAAGTTATATTTTTAATGCTGTGGTGAATTAGAAATTAATGTCGAAAACATAGAAAACATCTATAGCGGTACTAATTTACTGCGCATGATTTTTGTACTTCGTGTATTTTCGTGAAATTGTTTAAATTGTCTCTTTTTCTTATCTGTTCGTCTCTTTTTTACCTATTGTATAAATTAAATTATCAGTTTTTCTTAAATTTAGCTTTATTTCTAAGATTTCGCGTTAAATTATTTCGATTTTTGAATTCCGCGTACAAAAATTTCTTAGGGCAATGTACTTTCCTCGAAAAATAATTTAAGTTCGCGCTGTCAAATTCATTTAAAGTTTGAAGTTCGTACTCGTGATTTGCTATCGGATTCAATCGAATATTTGTGTTTTTTGTGATTTATGGTAAGTAAATTATTTATTTTATGTGTTTAACAATTAATATATGTAAAGTGTTTAAAAATTTTTATTAACATTTGAATATGTATAATTGTGAGGTTATATTAGTGAGTTATCGTGTTTATTAAAGTATTTCTGTTTATGTTGTCGATTTGATGGTTTTATTTGCTAAATTTATTACTAAAAAATGTAAATTAATTTCCGTTCTTTGATTTTAGATATTCGACAAATGGGATAGGAAATACTTGTGGTCTAGTTAAGGGCTTATTGGAATCATTGGACGTGGAAATGAAACCAGCTCTTCGTGCATTTCAGGTTTTACTTATTAGATAAGTGACAATTTCATTCTCTTTTTTTGTGTCCTGGTTCTTTTCTTTTCTTCGCTTTAAGCTTTCGAGACTCTGCTGGCTGGTTCAACATTCTCCCCTCAGTTGAACGGTTTCGCTCAACGATTCTTGCTTTCGTAATTCCACGTCGATGGTGGTGATGGAAGAGAACCTTGCCTGCCTTATTTACGTTTACCTTCACTTGAAACTGGTCAGGCAGATGGACTGTAAATTGTTTGCGTTTACTGTTCTGAATGCGTTCAAAATCAATTCGCTGCAGTATTTCTTTGGGAATAAACAAGTCTTCTCCTTCACATTTTATGAACCGCTGCAGATCGTTTTTAATACGCATCTGAATTTCTTTGACCGCTGTGGAAACGTTTAACAAATGTAAGGACTCGAGAAGTCCTCCATTAATTCTGACTTTCGTGGGAGTTTCGCTGGTTGAAGGCTTGCTAGTTCCTTCTTCAGATCGTGCATTATTGCTATCGACTTTAGCTGTGGTAGCTTGCTTCCTTTTAGCTGAAACAGCAGATATCGGTAGTCCAGTTAATATATCATAACCTGGTTCAACAGAGGTTGTTAACATTGGACTGCCTGGTGGTGAAAATTGGATATCCTCAAGTATTGTAATATAATCTTCGTAGTCGGACTGCATTTTGGCTGTAATGAATCATTTTTGTTAATGAATTTTTAGGGTTTTAGTTTCTACTTTTGACATATATTTACGAAGCAAAAAAAAAACAAAAAAAAAACAATAGCCATAACCTGATTAGTAAACAATCAAATTGAATTCATGTTATTGTGGTTGCTGCATTTCTGTTGTCTAAATTGGGAGACGACATAATTTAACAATTGGTCTTTGCAACGTGCTATGTTTAGTACGCGCTGTTACGACTCATACCATACCGTCTTGACCTGTGTGCACTTGTTGAATCAATCCCAATTTCCAAAATGCTGGTGGACTATTTTCGTCCTTTAGAAGGACAACGTCTCCAATTTTTAAAATTTGTTTGCTGACTCCACCACTTTGGACGCCGCAGGAGGCGATTTAAATATTCCTTAGACCATCTTGTCCAGAAATGGTGACTCATTTGCTGCACATCTTGACATCGTAGCGTTGGTGTAATTTTTGAAGAAATGAGACTTGGTTCCGGAAGTGCATTTAATGATTGGCCAATGAGACAGTGTCCTGGAGTCAAAACTACCAAGTCATCTATCTCGTTACAAATCGCGCAAAGCGGTCGAGTATTTAGACATGCTGTGATTTCTTCAAATGTATAAACAGCTGTGCCTATGACCCGGCGGAGATGGTACTTAATAAATTTAACACCTACTTCCCATAAGCCCCCATGATGAGGTGCAGCAGGAGGATTGAAGTGCCAATTTATTTGTAAATTTCTTAGAAATTGTACGGCTTCTGGAGTAGCTTCGTTAATGGCCCTTTTTAAATCTTTATCTAAAATGGACTTTCCTCCTATAAAATTTGTTCCGCAATCTGAATATACGTCGGAACACAATCCTCTTCTGGCTACGAATCTTCTGAGGGCGGCCAAAAAGGATGTTGAAGTCAGATCGGACACTGCTTCAACGTGTATTGCTTTCGTTGCCATGCAAACAAATACACAAAAGTATCCTTTGTAGATTTTAGCGTTTCGGTGGGTTGAAGTTTGCAGTTAATGGGACCTGCATAGTCTACGTCCACGTGAGTAAATGCTTTAGTAATATTAACTCGAGGTGCTGGTAAGTTCCCCATTAATTGGCTAGAATTTGTTTGTCGATGTCTTGCGCCAACTAAGTATTTGTGTATTTGTTGCGAAATTGCCAGCTTAGCATCTAAAATCCAAAATTGATTTCGAGTGGTATTTAAAACAAGAGTCACTCCACCGTGAGGGGTTTCTCTATGTGCCTTGTCTATCAGTAAGTTGGATGTTTTCTTCCATAAGGAATGTTGGCATGTTGCAATCAACCTCCTACTCGGATAAGCCCATTGTGGTCAATAAATGGGTTTAACGATAATAATCGGCTTTTTCTTAAAAGAAGTTTCCTTGTTCTTAACGATGCATAATCTTCTAGAAACATTAGTTCTTGTACCAGTTTAAAACAGTAATGCTGGCCTTCTGAATTTCCGTGAAATATAGCAAGTTCATTTGTTTTACTGTTGGAGTTCGACAATTTTAAATGAAACGTTGAATAGTTGCAATGATTCTAACTATCTTCGTATATGACGAGTATCGCGTGAGTAATTCGATCGTGGTTTGCGTTAAGAAATTTTATATAGTTGGCCGTTTCGCCTCTAAGTTAGTAGGTTCTACAGGGATTGAAACCTGAGGTCTTGATTTCTGATATTTTGTGAGCCATTCGGGGCCGTGCCACCATAATTCGCAATCTAATAATTGATGAGTGGAGATTCCACGATATGCAACATCAGCAGGGACTTTATTGGTTGGGACGTGATTCCAATTATCTCTTGAATCTCAACGACCCTTTTCGGGACGTACGTTATCCATCGCCCAAGGTGTTCGCGTATCCATTGCCATGTAATTGTTGAATCCGTCCAAGCAATTGCATATCGCTAACTGTACTTTTCAGCAAACTTGCTAAAAGTAATGCACCATTTAACTCTAAGCGTGGTAGCGTGACTGGCTTAACTGGAGCTACCTTAGTTTTAGATGTTAACAGTATTGATCCCATAGTACCATTTTTGTCCTCGAACCGCAAATACAAAGCAGCTGCATATGTCTTACTTGACGCGTCACAAAATCCATGAATCTGATGGCTCCGATTGTGGTTTAAGAAACCAGTCCATCGTGGAATTCCTAACCTCTCTAAGTCAAGTAACCCTTTCTTGAATGTTTGCCATTGCTGAGTGATGATGTCCGAAACCTTACTATCCCATGCGCACCCTGTTATCCATAATGTCTGAATTAGGATTTTTGCCACAATTATGACAGGTGATATCCACCCCAAAGGATCATATAATGAAGCTATTTCAGACAGAATGGTACGTTTGGTACTGATTTCGTGTTTCGATTCTTGATTAATTTTATATGTAAAATAATTTCTTCCAGGATACTCTTTAATTCCTAGGGTCTTAATTGCTTCATTGTCTGAAAATTCCAATGGTTGCTTTAGCTCTCGATCCTCTAGTGGAACATTTTTTAGTAGTTCGGGTGCGTTACTTGCCTATTTTCGCAATTTGAATCCACCCTTACGAAGCATTTCGATAAATTGCCTATGAAGCTTTTGGCCATCTTGAACTGTTTCCGCACCAGTTAGCAAACCGTCCACATAAAATTCAGTGATTGCGGATGCTAATGGCCAATGCTTTCCGTCATCTAAGGCTAATTGTTGCAGTGTACGGATGGTGTTCGACCAACCTACAAAGAGACAAATCAGATTTAACGTAAATTAAAAAATCTTACCAGCACCTGGTGTATCAACAGGTGCAAAGGTCCCACGACGACTTGAAATAAACAAAAATGAATTAAAAAATGCCAATTGAACTAAAATAAAGAATTAAACACACAAACTAGGTTATTTACTAAATTAAAACATGAACTTCAAAGACAATACTATAGAAATAAATGAATACACATAAACAATAAATTATGTTTACATAACACCTTACTATGCATGCAAATAACACCAAACAAAAAAACGCAATAAACTTTATGCTCAGCAACATAAAGCATACAATTACATGAAGTGCTCATGCCAAGGTACATATTAAATCCCTTTTGTAAGAGATTCACGGATACCTAGATGAGCAATTAGCGACAAATTAACTCACCTTGACAGGTACCCGCGGAATTTACAAACGAGAGATTTTACAAGAAATCTACATATAAATTAAATAAAATTACATACCAACCTGTAGTTTAATGGATAATTCCCTCGCTGAATAATTATTCACCTCACAAAACACACAATTTAAAACAAAATTCAACAATATTACAACTCGCGCGCGGCCTGCATTTCGCATAAAAATAAACACGTCAAACTCCATACTTTCGCGATGTTTGACATATCACCCCGGGGTGAAAAGAGACGTAGAATCTAATGGGCGCGTTCGCGTCGCGATATTTTTCACGAGTTACGGGTAATTCGCGATTTTATGAATGTACCTTTACACCAATGAGTGCGAAAGAGACACAAAAGTGTGAAAGGGACACGAATAAAGATGAACGAAAATGAATTCTGAGAGGAATTTAGTAAATTGAACTAAGAGATGGCGTATCGATAAGTTATGGCACAGATTCGGAAAACTTATCATAATTACGTGAAATTAAAACCAATTTCTATGGGAAAGATGTCAAAAAATGCAATTTGTAATTTGGCATCAAATGACTACAATAAATTCACACATTGTAGTCAAATTAAGCTCAAAAATTGTATAATTCATTTTTATGGATGTGCAAGATTCAACTGTGTGTTGAATCAAGATGTTGTTGATGGATTGCAAAATTCAACCGTGTGTTGAATTGAGCTGGTGAGATTTTAAAGGCCTACCTCAAGATCTATGATTCAACAGTGTGTTAAATCAAGATAGGCTTGAAGTGTAAGACTGGTTAAATTGCCTTGAATAACTAAGACTCAACAGTGTGTTGAATCTTGATATATTAGATGAACAATTCTAAACACTCTTTAATTTAGACTAGTGGTTTATTGAATTGTGCTACCTTAATTTATACAAAATAATTGGTTCAATTGAACTAGCATATACAACAATAATACAAAAAGAATAAAAAGAACAAGCAATAAATGAATTAAAAAATTGGTGAGTGCATTGACTCATGGCAAAATATTAAAAATTGTTTTGTCACTGTCGTCAGCGATTTTATTTACTCGACCGAAAGAGGCGCAAAGTAAGTGGGTCAATTGAAAATGTGAAAAATGCGCTGACTAGCATAAAGTAATTAAATTATGCTGCCATGAGTCAGTGAACTTCGAATAGAAATATTTTGTTATGAAATTAATTTATTTCTAATGATTATTATGGTTGTTCAGGGCTGAACATGCTGGGGGCCGGCGGATGCTAAAACCTGCTCAAAGTGTTGTCCTATGGAGGTTTCGGACGACGATGGTCTTCGTTCGCTAGGCATCTGTCGAGTATTGTTGCATGTGCAGATGTGAAAAAGTCCCCTGAGTTTATCCCAGTAGTAGTAAACACAAATTACAGAGATGAAGGCGATCAGGATGCTTGAAGTAGCTGTAATAGAATGAACTGCCAAAGTTCTTTGTAGTTGGCTTATATTCAGTGGCTCAGGTAGTTGACTGTAGTCCAGAATATGCTCATTGGGACGTATTACTAGTCCGGTCTGCAATAGCTGCGGGATTTTGGTTTGGTTCGTTATTGCAGTTATAGCCGCAGGTCTTGTCTCCTTGATGTGGCTGGAGATGACTTGAATTTTTTGGTCTATATCTGTCCTTAGAATGATTTCTCTTGTCTTTAAAGAACAATCATTATACAGGCGTATGATACCGGTAGAGTTTAGCAGAAGCTCCTTTCTTGTGTTTTTCCAGACTATTGCCGCTACTTTTGAGCTGGGAGTCATATATAGCCAGGTGTTCTTCATAATTAACGTCTTCCAAACAGTTGCGTTCAACTGTACGTGTTGCATTTGACATTTATTTTCTGTGTGACGTCCATAGATTTCATCAATAACGCAAGACGGACTGTTCTCAATACTAAAGACGATCGTTGGAGTGCAGAGGTATGTATGATTCTCCGCATTCGTGCATGCTTTTAGCTCTTGTTCATTCAGATTGAAGTAGGTTTGCTGAACAAAATCAATTGCAAATGTATAATACTTGAAGTCTGCTACTGCGAAGATGTTATCCTGTATCACTTGAGGTATTGGAGTGATGTGGATTAACTCATAAAGACTCCCCTCAACTTACCTTTGATAAATGCACGTCAAAATGCCTGAGTTTTTCTTCGATGATGCCACTGGATTGGTTAATTCTTGTATTTAGAAGGAGTATTTGTTGGTATGTTGTTTGCATAAGATTTTCTTGGTTATGCTGGAGGTGTTCTATGTCTTGATAGACCTCATCATTGACTCCAAATACCTTTGTTAGTAGACTCCCAAGTAGACCTCTTCTTCTTCTGATCTTTTGCTGAGTCAATTGAATTATTTGATTAGTGGCCTTGAACAAACTCTGTCTTCGCGTAGACAAGTGTTGAAAGAGTACATCACAGTGTGTGATGTCTGTCAGCTCTTTGTTCTTTTCGCACATTTCTTTGGTTTGTTTCCAAGTTGTGTCAATCATTTTTTGGTCCCGGATAATTTCTTGTGTTGAGAAATCTATTTGCAGTCTAAGATTTCCACGTTTAATCTGCGCATACCCCAAATTTTCTATGTAGAAGCCAGTTTTAGGTTTGATTAATTGATAGTCCTGCGCGAAAATCGTTGTTAACCAGAATATAATCAGAAGTGTTGTATGTAGCAGCTTTGTGGCCCAAGTACAAGGTGCGATTTTCACTTTTCTTCTTTTCGCCGGTGGATCCAACTTCTGAGTAGCCTTTTGGGTTGTAGTATATGAAGCAATTCTGTGAAAATGCTCAGGTTTCGACCAAATTTCAGGTTCTTGATGCTTTCTGACTGTATGAGACCTCTTGCGAGGCCTATGGTCAGGTTTAGACTTATGTGAGGCTATCACTGTGGTGGCAGCTTTGATCTCAGTAGCCTCATTGTCTTGATTGTATATTTCTATGGGAAGTTGGCATAATTTATTTAGTGGTCGCTTTTTTACTTGATCCTTATATTGCACTGACGCAATGCGTACGATGTTGTCTTCTCCTGGATGAAGTTGTACTATTCGTCCGAGTGCCCATTTCTGAGGAGGAAGGTTTTCGTCCTTGACCAGAACTAATTCGCCTATAGCAGGATTTTCTTTCCTTGTCTTCCACTTGCTTCTTTGTTGCAGTGTGTTCAGATATTCTAGCGACCACCTTTTCCAAATATCTTGTTGATATTTTGTTAGCTGCTTCCATTTGTTGTATATCTTCTCATTGGAAATGTCTGGCTCTGGAGGCGCCAATAGCGCTCGTCCTATTAGGAAGTGTCCTGGAGTTAGGGGCTCCAGGTCTCTAGGTTCACTTGACTGCTGTCCAATTGGTAGAGAGTTCAGACAAGCTTCTACTTGGTACAGAACTGTAGTGAATTCTTCATAAGTCAGTAGAGTTTCACCAAGCACACGTTTAAGATGTGTTTTCACAGATTTCACTCCTGCCTCCCATAAGCCTCCAATATGCGGGCTTGCAGCTGGAATGAATCTCCATTCCGTGCCATCACTTGCAGTTATTTGTGCGGCTTGTCTTGTTGCCTGAGTAATGGCAAGCTGCAAATCTTTGTTTAATTTATTGCAAGCACCCACGAAATTAGTTCCATTGTCTGAGAATATTTGCTTTTCATTTCCCCGGCGGGCCACAAATCTCTTATATGCTGCCAAGAATGCATCTGTGGTGAGGTCGCTAACTAGTTCAAGGTGAACGGCCTTAGTTACCATGCAAACAAACAATGCGATATAGCCCTTTAGATTTTTTGTTCCTCTTCCTTTCGTCATTTTTGTGATAAAGGGTCCAGCATAATCAACTCCACAATGAGAGAATGGTGTGGATGGGGTTACTCGCACTGCTGGTAAATTTCCCATTAATTGGTCTGAAGGCTGTTGACGATGTCTCAAACATTTGATGCATCTATGAATTCTTGATTGCACCAAACGCTTGGCATTGATAATCCAATATCGAGATCTTACGTAGCTTAGGGTGAGTTGTGTTCCCCCGTGCAGAGTTTGTTGATGCGCGTGGTCAATTATGAGGTTGGTTATGTGGTGCTTTTGCGGAAGCAGGATTTGGTATTTTACATCCTCCGATAAGTTTGAGTGTTGTAGTCTCCCTCCAACACGTAAAATTCCTGCAGCGTCAAGTACTGGGTTGAGAGAGAGAAGTTTGCTGGCCTTCAGCAACGACTTATTTTTCTTGAGTGACCTTCTTTCCTCGTGAAAAGCTTCTTCTTGAACAATTCTCACAATGCAGAGGGTTGCTTCTTTTATTTCCTCAGAAGTGAGACATTTTGATGATGTTTTTTGCGGCCTTCTACAATGTTCTATGAACCTTCTACAATATGCGATTGTTTTTATTTGTCGAATGAAGGACGAGCAGTTGAAAATTCCTGAATTGGACACTTGTGTAATGAGTACTAGAAACGACTTTTTGTTTTCTTCCTCTGTGGTAGGTTTAAGTTTGTTGGAAGGCCATGTTTCTGGAGGTTGAGTTAACCATAAAGGACCTCTCCACCAGATCTTGTTAGCAACCAATTTGCTGGGACTGATCCCTCTAGTGGCAACATCTGCAGGGTTGTGCTGTGATGGTACGTATCTCCAGACATTGTTCGGTAGTGACTTTTGAATCTCCGAAACCCTGTTCGCTACGTATGTGTGCCAAGAGTTTGGATTTTTTGCTATCCAGGCTAGTGTTATCTCTGAGTCACACCATGCAAAAATGTTGGGCGAGTGTATCTCCAGACTGGTAATTGTAGATTTTATCAAGGTTGCTAGCAGCACGGCTCCACATAGCTCCAATCTAGGAATGGAAATTTTCTGTTTTAGAGGTGCCACTTTGGTTTTTGCTGTGAGTAGTGTGGTGTGAATCTTTCCAAATAAATTAGTAGTCCGTGTATAAATTTCAGCAGCACAACCCCTTTCAGAAGCGTCGCAAAACCCATGAATTTGGATTTCGTTGTGTGCATGATAATTTATTCACCGAGGAAGTGCAATACTTTGTAGTTCATTTAATTCACTCTCCAAATCTTTCCATGGATTAGCTATATCGGAAGGTGCTTCTTGATCCCAATCAGTTTGTGTTTTGCAAAGGGTTTGGATTATTTGTTTTGCCCTTATAGTCACAGGGGCCAACCAGCCTAAAGGATCGAAAATTGAGGCGATTTTGGACAATAGAATTCTCTTTGTCAGACTATGACATCTTTGATCTGTTTTCAATTTAAAACGAAATTCATCCAGTCTTGGATTCCAGTGAACTCCAAGGATTTTTATGGTATCATCTTCTTTTATTTCCAGAATGCCTCTTTCTATTATATATTCTGGTAGATCTTTTAGCAGGTCCTCGTTGTTGGATGTCCATTTTCGTAAATTAAATCCACCGCATTTCAAGAGCGTAGTTATCTGATTTTGGAGCTGAATAGCCTCTGTTTTGGTATCTGCACCTGTCAACAAATCGTCGATGTAGAAATCAGTGGCGAGAACTCTTTTGGCAATGGGATAATAGCCTCCTTCATCTGCTGCTAGCTGTTGCAGTGTTTTTTCTGCTAGATATGTTGCAGGGCCAGTTCCATAAGTTACGGTCTTGAGTGTAAATTCTTGAATGGGCTCCTTTGTGCTTCTTCGCCAAAGAATTCTCTGATAGTTTCTCTGAGTGTCGGCGATCTTGATTTATCTAAACATTTTTTCTATGTCAGCTGTGTAAACATAGCGATATTTTCTCCAGCGTAACATAATTTGTACTAGGTCTTGCTGTACCTTCGGTCCACTGTATAATAGGTCATTTAGACTTGAACCAGAGTCCGATTTGCATGATGCATCGAAAACAACACGGAGTTTTGTAGTGGTGCTGTCAGTTTTATGCACAGCATGATGAGGTAAATAGTAAACTGTAGATTCGTCACCTCTATATGGTTTTACCGGAGACATGTGACCTAGCTCTAGATATTCGCTCAGAAATTTGTTATACTCAATTAGGGTATGAGGTTCCTTTTGCAGCTTCTTTTCTATTTGGATTAGTCGAGCTATCGCCTTTTTCCTTGATTGCCCCAGATCTCCAGCGTTTTCCTTGAATGGCAGATTGACTATGTATCTCCCTTCGGAGTCCCTACTGTGAGTAAGTTCGTAGTGTTGCTCACAGGCGTCATCTGGTTCAGTACTGGACTGGTTGTTTTCTATTTCCCAGAACTTTTCTAGGGTTTCTTCTATCTCGGTGAGCGACAGGAAGCTGGATAACTTCAGTGTATTTTTGTTGGTATTTGGAATATTCCCAAATAATATCCAGCCAAGTTTGGTGTTTTGGGCAGCAGGCCGTCCTTTTGTTAATCCATTAGTTAGTATGCTGGCGTAGACATCAGCTCCTAAAAAAATGTCTATCGGGCCAGGTTGGTTAAAGGTGGGATCGGCCAATATGATATCCCCATATTTACTGATGTTAATCCCAGTGGTGTGGGCTTCAGGCAAAAGCGTGTTTAATTTTGAAAGTACAAGAGCATCAACTGAGAGGTAGGACTCCTTTGGATGCCGCAGCTGGATGCTTATCTTTACTTTGTTATGTGCTTTGGCTGCTTCTGATTCTCCGACTCCAAAAATAGTGGCTCTGATGCGCTCTATTTGAAGTTTCAGCAATTGAACTGCGTGTTCTGTTATCAGGGATACTTGCGACCCAGGATCTATTAGGGTCCTGAACTGTTCCAGTTGACCATATATATTCTTGATTCTGATTATTGCGGTTGGTAGCAGAACATTTGGAATTTTGGATCTGCTTGTGTGGCAACTGATATTGTACCCTAGTTGGTTTTTCAATTTGGCCTTGCTTATCTGGCTTCCGTTTGTGGTCATGTGTGTCGCTACGTTTCTGTTTTCTTCAAATGGTGAAATAGCCGTTGAAATACTGCTATTTAAAGATTTCTGATGCAGTAACGTGTGATGCCTTTTGTTGCATAGTGCGCAGAGTTTGTGAGATTTGCATTTCTCGTTTTTATCATGCATGAGACAATTAGTACAGAGATTACTGACTCTAATGAATGCTTGCCTATCATCAGTATTCATCTTTTTAAATTCTCCACATTGATAGAGTTTATGCTGCCTGTTACAGATAGTACACAAGCCTTTTATGGTGGCGAGGAAGGTTTTTTTGAAATTCTTTGAATAGTGGGGCTTTTCTAGCTTCGAATTACTCATGCAATCTAATACCTGGTAACGCTTCTCCAGAAATTGCAGTAGATCATTTGTTGACGGCATTTCTCTTGGGTGAGTCAAACTTTCTTCGAAAAGTCGAAGACTTTCAGCGTAAAATTTTCTCATTGCAATGCAGACAATGATTGGACCCCACTCATCGGTATTGCAATCCATATTTTTTAATGCTTCCAGACATTCCTTTATTGTGTCGTATAGCATGATTCTATCGTTTTGCGATCTGTGCTCTATGGTTTTTGCATCGATTATGGTGTTTATGTAGGTTGTAATTATTTTTCTATTGTTGTTGAAACGTGCTGTTATTAGCTGCAAGGCAGTATCGTAATTTCTATTATTTAAATGAAGATGGTTGATTACTCTTCTCGCGTCTCCCTCCAGGTGATAGAGGAGGTACTGCATTTTCTCCACATTACTTATCTGCGTATTGTTGTGGATTATACTCGTGAAAATCTCGATAAATGGCTTCCAATCTTTGTAATTACCACTGAACTTTGGTATCTTAATTGGCGGAAGCTTGGGGAAATTACTGTTGTCTCTGCCTTGCTCGATATATTGCAAGGGCAATGCTGAACCCATCATCTTGCTATTTGAAGTCTGTTCTGCCATTATTGGTAGCTTATGAGATTCTGTTGTAACCGGTGTGGCTGTGCTTGTGGATGGCACGTTTGTGATTGAAGTCGGAGCTGTAGTTAGCGGCATGAAAGGAAATGAAGTTACAGGCGTTTCTTCTGGATTGATGGTTTGGCCATAATTAGATATTAATTCAATAGCCTCCTTATATAATATGTACGTTTTTTCGTACAAATTTCCTTCCAGATACGGATGATCCTTAGATATGATCTTTTGTAGTTGTTCATGGAGAGCCGTGAAAGAGGACCAGTGTTTTTCTAGCTCTTGTAACCTCTTGGCTAAATTGTCTCTCGTTATTCGTTCACCAGTGTCTCTTTTGTAGCTCCGCAAAGTGTCTGAAATTTGTTTGGATAGCTCTTGTTGAGCCGAGATTATTCTTTCTTCTTTCGTTGCCATTATTACTGGATGTATAACTAGGCTTTGCTTTTGGAACTGTTTTCTGTAGTCACGGAGAGTACCTCCAAGTTCAGTTCAGCTCCCGTTGAAATTTGTTTGTTTAAATAAAAAAAAATCTTAACTGTGTGTTAAGATTTTTGTATTTAATTGGCGTGAAATCTTAACTGTGTGTTAAGATTTTTTGGTTTGTTTGCAGCTGGTGAAATTGTAAAGCAAGTCTTAACAGTGTGTTGAGACTTTGTCTTTTCTTTATTTGCCGTAGGTATCTTCACAATGTTCTGAACTGCTGCCGGTTGCTTGTAGGCTCGAACGACCATGTGCAAGATTCAATTGTGTGTTGAATCAAGATGTTGTTGATGGATTGCAAAATTCAACCGTGTATTGAATTGAGCTGGTGAGATTTTAAAGGCCTACTTCAAGATCTATGATTCAACAGTGTGCTAAATCAAGATAGGCTTGAAGTGTAAGACTGGTTAAATTGCCTTGAATAACTAAGACTCAACAGTGTGTTGAATCTTGATATATTAGATGAACAATTCTAAACACTCTTTAATTTAGACTAGTGGTTTATTGAATTGTGTTAGCTTAATTTATACAAAATAATTGGTTCAATTGAACTAGCATATACAACAATAATACAAAAAGAATAAAAAGAAAAACAATTATACAAGCAATAAATGAATTAACAAATTGGTGAGTGCATTGACTCATGGCAAAATATTAAAAATTGTTTTGTCACTGTCGTCAGCGATTTTATTTACTCGACCGAAAGAGGTGCAAAGTATAAAGTAATTAAATTATGCTGCCATGAGTCAGTGAACTTCGAATAGAAATATTTTGTTATGAAATTAATTTATTTCTAATGATTATTATGGTTGTTCAGGGCTGAACAATGGATATGAAACCGGAACAAAATTTTCCATAAAAAGGGGGTTCATTCTTCATTTTGTCTTCTTATTTTCAAAGTTGTCAAAGTGCGAGCACATGCAATAGCATTCCTCCCACAATTTGCAAGTTTTTTTCAAAGTGTCATCAATCAAAGGGATATAGAAATTTCAGCAACATTAACATTTTTCAATAATTGAAGCAGTACAAATTTCAAAGGCAATTCGCAACTTCAACAAATTCCAAGTGAATTTATTGATTGAAATTTTAATAGCAACAACTTTCAATCAAATTCAAGGTAACCTTGTGAATTAATTATTTATTTTCAATTTGAGTTAAATTTCATTGTGTGAAATAGAAAGGAAAATTGTTTTTACCTTATATATATAGAAATAAAATTAAAACGTAGCATAATTTTCTAATTTGTTATTATTGAATAGAAAAGGATAAATTCGAGTAAAATATAGTTTTTATTTGTACATTTCAATTTCCTTTTGTAATTAAATACATAACAACACAGTGAATCAGTGAATTGTAAGTGAAATTTCGAAGATTTTACGTGTAAGTTGAAGGAAGTAAATTTGACATATCGAAATAATTGTTCAAGTAATTAATTTTCTCATAAAATTAAAGTTTGTTTAGTCATTAGTATTATCGTTTACAATAAATAATTGAGTGAATAATAGAGTGACAAATTTCTTTTTATTTAACCGCTACACTCCACCAGAATATTTATTCCAGCATACAGCATATTCTCGTTTGTAATCATAGTTTGTTTGAAAGTCAATTATTGGAATTGACAAGTTTCAGTAAATTGTGTTTTGCGAACGCAGTTGTGTGTAGACGTCAATTATTGGAATTGGCAGTCAGCTGTGATTAAACAGATGGCTAGGTACGGTGCTAAAGATGTACCAAATGCCACGGTATTAAGTTGATAATCTTGAGGAAGTTTTGTAACTGGATCTCTGCATTCAAATCATCCTGTACATCTTTTCAATGTCAGCGGTCATTGCCACTCTGTATTTTCTCCAATTCAAAATTGTAGAAAATAATTTCGGCTGCAGAGTTGGTCCGATTAATAATTGCTCGTTCAATGATTTACCATTAGAGGTTTTTGCAGAGGCGTCGAACACAACTCTCAGTTTGGTGGTAGTGCTTTGTTTGAAAACCGCATGGTGTTGTATATAATAGTGGTTTTCAATTGCTGTAGGCATATTGCATGCTTCCATGTGTCCTAGCGTCAAATACTCATCTAAGCAAGTTTCATAATCGTTTTTCAATTGCTGATTATTGTCTAGCCGTTTCTGTAGATATTCGAGACGTTTAAGAGCAAGGTGTCTAGAGTCCCCCAAAACTGGAGCATCTCCATTAATGAATGGCAGCTTGACTTGATACTGTACAGTTGGTAAACAACAATGTGTTACTTCATATAGGCTTTGGCATCTTTTGTCTTCCGGTTTTTTTATATTTGTCTCAGGAACCTCTTCTGTTTCCCAAAACTATCGAATCTGTAGACTGAGGTTGTCATCTGGGTTGAATGTAACTGCAAATGTTTTGACTTGTGTATGAGATGAAGTTGTTGCTGTGCTTCCCAAAACTATCCAAACAAACATGTTACTGATTGCCACTGGAGCATGTTCTGGTCTTCGTTTGATTCCTTCGCGAAGTATTTGCCCATACATGTCAGCTCCAAGTAAAACGTCAATAGGGCCTGGCTTCCAAAATTGTGGATCGGCCAACTCAAGGTTCTGTAAATGTTCCCAGTTAATATTAAGATACTCTTTGGTCGGCAGCAGATCAGTTATCGTTTTTAGTACGAGCATGTCCGTTTCCACCACTGTCCTGGTTGATTTTAGAGACCTTAACTGTATTCGTACTTGTTTTTGGCGAGTGCTGTTTGATTTTTGTTCAAACTGGATATTGTAATTGATGTTTAAGTACCACCAATCTGTAACCTTTTGCAGACATTTTCCGTTATAAAGGAAGTTTGAGATCCAGAATCCAATAAGCATCGCAAAATTGATGAGTGACCTTTGTGGCCTTGTGCTATAATCGCTGTTGAAAGTAACGCTGTGTGGATTTCTCTTGCTAAAAAATGTTTGGTCTTGTCCACATTATTAGTTTGGATTGTTTGTGGATCACAGCAGTGCTTGATGTGAATTGTTCTAATCGATTCAACGAACTTGAAGATGGTTCAATGACATGCAATGTAGTATGATGTAGTTCATGGCACTTCTTACACCTGTTTTTGTTTTGGCATTTGCTCTGCACATGTTTGCTTGGGAAACAATTCAAGCATCTGCCTGCTGTCTTGATCAATTTTCGTCAAGCTGTGGCATCTATGTTTAGAAATATGGTGCAGTTTCCTACATAATGCTTTCCATTGCAAGTAGGGCAACCAGACTTTTTCATTGTATGATATGTTTGAGTGATCTCTTTCTTACTAGAAAGTATGGGTGGCTTGGCACTAATTGTGTTACTTTTTGATTCTAATACTCGGATTCTTATATGTTGAAATTCTTGGAATGTTTTTAATTGTGGCAGATTTTGGTTATCACCTAATTCCTCTTCCCAGGTTCGGAGCGTTACAAAAGGCAATTTTTGAATAATTAAATATATCAAAAGTGCGTCCCAAGAAGTAGTGTCTACCTTCACTGCCTTAAGTTTCTGTAAGCATTCTTCCGTAGTATCTACTAATGCCTTTAGACCCTTTCCGTTTTCAGTGGTTAATTTAGGTTGACTTATAACGTTTAAGCTGATGGTTAACTAAAGTTCTTGTGTTTTCGTATCTTTCTTTTAGCTTTCTCCAAGCTGGCAAATAATCTTGGTTGGTAATTGGAGTATGTCTTAACACACGTTCGGCGTCGCCAGTGAGACATCCCTTCAGATGGTGAAGCTTTTGGACGGGCTGCAGGTTTGAGTTATCATGAACAAAGGATGTGAAAAGATCATAAAAAGATCTCCACGAATTGTACTCTCCGTTATATTTAGGTAACGTGATCTTGGGAAGCTGAGCTGAATTATGCTCTGGTTTCATAAGTGTTTTGTTACCGTCCCAAAATATTTCCTTCAAACCATCTTCAAGTTCGCCCATGTATTCGGAATATTTCACTTCAATGAGATCGAACTTATTTTTTGTAATGTACTCATGCGCACAGCTTTCTTGTAATGTAAGAATCGTTTCCGTGAGCCTTCTATCTTTTGCCAAAAATTCTTCCCATAAAGTCCGTAAAGCAATTAGTTTTTGCTTATAGAATCCTGCTGTTTTTTTCTCCAATCTGGTTTTTCTTCCATTCTCTATAGCACTTGTCAATTTATTGTGTAGCACAACTTGCTTCACAAGTAAGGCTTCTATTGATTTATCCATGTTAAATTTGTGGAAATAAATATATTTTTTGCCAAATCTACAATTAATAATAAATGTAATAAATGTTATATGCCGCCCAATAGCTTGATGTCGTCTTGCTTATTGAATTAATTAGATTAACAGATCATATTCAGACGAAGTTTAAGCCGTTGACGGATTCCAACTGTTATCTTTTACTAGTACCTGATACCGTAAGAGATTCGTAAGATTAACTGAAATTAATGATACCGTAACCCAAAAAATGCATTTATAAGGAATGTATACGACACAAAAATTGAAAAAGATATGATTTCGAATCAGTATTTCAATAGAAAGAAAAAGTAGTCGATCAAATTTGCAAACGATTCTCACATTCCTGGATGGAACCACCATGTAAAATATCATAATAATGTGATAAAATACCAAAAAAAAACTTTCATCCGATCTGAAAAAGGGAAAAAAGTCTTTGGAAAAATAATTAAAAAGAGGTGGATTTTCGTTTGCAAAAAAATTGAATTTAATCACGATTAAAAACCTTTAATAATATTATACACTTCTTTAGGTTCTATGAGTTAAATTTTCCCTTGTTACTTATTGAACTAAATTCAAAAATTCTTAAATTTTATTTAATTATTACAATTTTAATAGCGGAAATTTTTCCGCGTATACATTCCTATAATTAAATTTAATTCTAAGACTAGTTAAATTCACACTTCACTTCACTTCTTAAATCTGAATTTTCGACGAACAGATCATATTCGGACAACGTGTAAACCGTTGACCGATTCCAAATCTGTTTTAATTTGTTGCACAAACCACTTGGACATATTGCTGGAGTCCCTTTAAGTTGCCGTGATGCTTTTGCTGCGCTGACCAAATAACTCAGAGAGCTTGTATAGCTCTCTTCGGTCTTTTATAGACCCAGTTCGGCCGTTTTCCTTGGTGATGCCAATCTTGCCCGTCTGTTTGGACAGTAGAAAAAATAAAAATTAATAAAACTCACAAAATGTGACAGATAAATTGATTGAGTTCTTTTCTTTGCTTCGACCATTGCTTTTATAAAATAATTTAATAAACTCAAGTGCAACTATTGCGTATTTGTAGCAAATTTTATCAAAAGTGTTATTTTTAATGCTGTGGTGAATAAGAAAATAATGTCGAAAACATAGAAAACATCTATCGCGGTACTAATTTACTGCGCATGATTTTTGTACTCAGTGTATTTTCGTGAAATTGTTTAAATTGTCTCTTTTTCTTATCTGTTCGTCTCTTTTTTACCTATTGTATAAATTAAATTATTAGTTTTTCTTAAATTTCGCGGTAAATTATTTCGATTTTTGACTTCCGCGTACAAAAATTTCTTAGGGCAATGTACTTTCCTCGAAAAATAACTAAAGTTCGCGCTGTCAAATTCATTTAAAGTTTGAAGTTCGTACTCGTGATTTGCTATCGGATTTAATCGAATATTTGTGTTTTTTGTGATTTATGGTAAGTAAATTATTTATTTTATGTGTTTAACAATTAATATATGTAAAGTGTTTAAAAAATTTTATTAACATTTGAATATGTATAATTGTGAGGTTATATTAGTGAGTTATCGTGTTTATTAAAGTATTTCTGTTTATGTTGTCGATTTGATGGTTTTATTTGCTAAATTTATTACTAAAAAATGTAAATTAATTTCCGTTCTTTGATTTTAGATATTCGACAAATGGGATAGGAAATACTTGTGGTCTAGTTAAGGGCTTATTGGAATCATTGGACGTGGAAATGAAACCAGCTCTTCGTGCATTTCAGGTTTTACTTATTAGATAAGTGACAATTTCATTCTCTTTTTTTGTGTCCTGGTTCTTTTCTTTTCTTCGCTTTCAGCTTTCGAGACTCTGCTGGCTGGTTCAACATTCTCTCTCAGTTGAACGGTTTCGCTTTTAGTTTCGTAAGTCCACGTCGATGGTGGTGACGGAAGAGAACCTTGCCTGCCTTATTTACGTTTACCTTCACTTGAAACTGGTCAGGCAGATGGACTGTAAATTGTTTGCGTTTACTGTTCTGAATGCGTTCAAAATCAATTCGCTGCAGTATTTCTTTGGGAATAAACAAGTCTTATCCTTCACATTTTATGAACCGCTGCAGATCGTTTTTAATACGCATCTGAATTTCTTTGACCGTTGTGGAAACGTTTAACAAATGTAAGGACTCGAGAAGTCCTCCATTAATTCTGACTTTCGTGGGAGTTTCGTTGGTTGAAGGCTTGCTAGTTCCTTCTTCAGATCGTGCATTATTGCTATCGACTTTAGCTGTGGTAGCTTGCTTCCTTTTAGCTGAAGCAGCAGATATCGGTAGTCCAGTTAAAATGTCATAACCTGGTTCAACAGAGGTTGTTAACATTGGACTGCCTGGTGGTGAAAATTGGATATCCTCAAGTATTGTAATGTAATCTTCGTAGTCGGACTGCATTTTGGCTGTAATGAATCATTTTTGTTAATGAATTTTTAGGGTTTTAGTTTCTACTTTTGACATATATTTACGAAACAAAAAAAAAAAAAACACACATAGCCATAACCTGATTAGTAAACAATCAAATTGAATTCATGTTATTGTGGTTGCTGCATTTCTGTTGTCTCAATTGGGAGACGACATAATTTAACAATTGGTCTTTGCAACGTGCTATGTTTAGTACGCGCTGTTACGACTCATACCATACCGTCTTGACCTGTGTGCACTTGTTGAATCCCAATGGCCAAAATGCTGGTGGACTATTTTCGTCTTTTAGAAGGACAACGTCTCCAATTTTTAAAATTTGTTTGCTGACTCCACCACTTTGGTCGCCGCAGGAGGCGATTTAAATATTCATTAGACCATCCTGTCCAGAAATGGTGACTCATTTGCTGCACATGTTGGCATCGTAGCGTTGGTGTAATTTTTGAAGAAATGAGACTTGGTTCCAGGAAGTGCATTTAATGATTGGCCAATGAGAAAGTGTCCTGGAGTCAAAACTACCAAGTCATCTATCTCGTTACAAATCGCGCAAAGCGGTCGAGTATTTAGACATGCTGTGATTTATTCAAATGTACAAACAGCTGTGCCTATGACCCTCCGGAGATGGTACTTAATAAATGTAACACCTGCTTCCCATAAGCCCCCATGATGAGGTGCAGCAGGAGGATTGAAGTGCCAATTTATTTGTAAATTTCTTAGAAATTGTACGGCTTCTGGAGTAGCTTCGTTAATGGCCCTTTTTAAATCTTTATCTAAAATGGACTTTCCTCCTATAAAATTTGTTCCGCAATCTGAATATACGTCGGAACACAATCCTCTTCTGGCTACGAATCTTCTGAGGGCGGCCAAAAAGGATGTTGAAGTCAGATCGGACACTGCTTCAACGTGTATTGCTTTCGTTGCCATGCAAACAAATACACAAAAGTATCCTTTGTAGATTTCAGCGTTTCGGTGGGTTGAAGTTGGCAGATTAATGGGACCTGCATAGTCTACGTCCACGTGAGTAAATGCTTTAGTAATATTAACTCGAGGTGCTGGTAATTTCCCCATTAATTGGCTAGAAGGTGTTTGTCGATGTCTTGCGCCAACTAAGTATTTGTGTATTTGTTGTGAAATTGCCAGCTTAGCATCTAAAATCCAAAATTGATTTCGAGTGGTATTTAAAACAAGAGTCACTCCACCGTGAGGGGTTTCTCTATGTGCCTTGTCTATCAGTAAGTTGCTAATATGATGGTTGCTGGGAGTATAATTGGATGTTTTCTTCCATAAGGAATGTTGGCATGTTGCATTCAACCTCCTTCTCGGATAAGCCCATTGTGGTCAATAAATGGGTTTAACAATAATAATCGGCTTTTTCTTGAAAGAAGTTTCCTTGTTCTTAATGATGCATAATCTTCTGGAAACGTTAGTTCTTGTACCAGTTTAAAACAGTAATGCTGGCCCTCTGAATTTCCGTGAAATATAGCAAGTTCATTTGTTTTATTGTTGGAGTTCGACAATTTTAAATGAAACGTTGAATGGTTGCAATGATTCTAACTATCTTCGTATATGACGAGTATCGCGTGAGTAATTCGTTCGTGGTTTGCGTTAAGAAATTTTATATAGTTGGCCGTTTCGCCTCTAAGTTAGTAGGTTCTACAGGGATTGAAACCTGAGGCCTTGATTTCTGATATTTTGTGAGCCATTCGGGGCCGTGCCACCATAATTCGCAATCTAATAATTGATGAGTGGAGATTCCACGATATGCAACATCAGCAGGGATTTTATTGGTTGGGACGTGATTCCAATTATCTCTTGAATCTCAACGACCCTTTTCGCGACGTACGTTATCCATCGCCCAAGGTGTTCGCGTATCCATTGCCATGTAATTGTTGAATCCGTCCAAGCAATTGCATATCGCTAACTGTACTTTTCAGCAAACTTGCTAAAAGTAATGCACCATTTAACTCTAAGCGTGGTAGCGTGACTGGCTTAACTGGAGCTACCTTAGTTTTAGATGTTAACAGTATTGATCCCATAGTACCATTTTTGTCCTCGAACCGCAAATACAAAGCAGCTGCATATGTCTTACTTGACGCGTCACAAAATCCATGAATGTGATGGCTCCGATTGTGGTTTAAGAAACCAGTCCATCGTGGAATTCCTAACCTCTCTAAGTCAAGTAACCCTTTCTTGAATGTTTGCCATTGCTGAGTGATGATGTCCGAAACCTTACTATCCCATGCGCACCCTGTTATCCATAATGTCTGAATTAGGATTTTTGCCACAATTATGACAGGTGATATCCACCCCAAAGGATCATATAATGAAGCTATTTCAGACAGAATGGTACGTTTGGTACTGATTTCGTGTTTCGATTCTTGATTAATTTTATATGTAAAATAATTTCTTCCAGGATACTCTTTAATTCCTAGGGTCTTAATTGCTTCATTGTCTGAAAATTCCAATTGTTGCTTTAGCTCTCGATCCTCTAGTGGAACATTTTTTAGTAGTTCGGGTGCGTTACTTGCCTATTTTCGCAATTTGAATCCACCCTTACGAAGCATTTCGATAAATTGCCTATGAAGCTTTTGGCCATCTTGAACTGTTTCCGCACCAGTTAGCAAACCGTCCACATAAAATTCAGTGATTGCGGATGCTAATGGCCAATGCTTTCCGTCATCTAAGGCTAATTGTTGCAGTGTACGGATGGTGTTCGACCAACCTACAAAGAGACAAATCAGATTTAACGTAAATTAAAAAATCTTACCAGCACCTGGTGTATCAACAGGTGCAAAGGTCCCACGACGACCTGAACTAAACAAAAATGAATTAAAAAATGCCAATTGAACTAAAATAAAGAATTAAACACACAAACTAGGTTATTTACTAAATTAAAACATGAACTTCAAAGACAATACTATAGAAATAAATGAATACACATAAACAATAAATTATGTTTACATAACACCTTACTATGCATGCAAATAACACCAAACAAAAAAACGCAATAAACTTTATGCTCAGCAACATAAAGCATACAATTACATGAAGTGCTCATGCCAAGGTACATATTAAATCCCTTTTGTAAGAGATTCACGGATACCCAGATGAGCAATTAGCGACAAATTAACTCACCTTGACAGGTACCCGCGGAATTTACAAACGAGAGATTTTACAAGAAATCTACATATATATTAAATAAAATTACATACCAACCTGTAGTTTAATGGATAATTCCTTCGCTGAATAATTATTCACCACACAAAACACACAATTTAAAACAAAATTCAACAATATTACAACTCGCGCGCGGCTGACATTTCGCATAAAAATAAACACGTCAAACTCCATACTTTCGCGATGTTTGACATATCACCCCGGGGTGAAAAGAGACGTAGATTCTAATGGGCGCGTTCGCGTCGCGATATTTTTCACGAGTTACGGGTAATTCGCGATTTTATGAATGTACCTTTACACCAATGAGTGTGAAAGAGACACAAAAGTGTGAAAGGGACACGAATAAAGATGAACGAAAATGAATTCTGAGAGGAATTTAGTAAATTGAACTAAGAGATGGCGTATCGATAAGTTATGGCACAGATTCGGAAAACTTATCATAATTACGTGAAATTAAAACCAATTTCTATGGGAAAGATGTCAAAAAATGCAATTTGTAATTTGGCATCAAATGACTACAATAAATTCACACATTGTAGTCAAATTAAGCTCAAAAATTGTATAATTCATTTTTATGGATGTGCAAGATTCAACTGTGTGTTGAATCAAGATGTTGTTGATGGATTGCAAAATTCAACCGTGTGTTGAATTGAGCTGGTGAGATTTTAAAGGCCTACTTCAAGATCTATGATTCAACAGTGTGTTAAATCAAGATAGGCTTGAAGTGTAAGACTGGTTAAATTGCCTTGAATAACTAAGACTCAACAGTGTGTTGAATCTTGATATATTAGATGAACAATTCTAAACACTCTTTAATTTAGACTAGTGGTTTATTGAATTGTGCTAGCTTAATTTATACAAAATAATTGGTTCAATTGAACTAGCATATACAACAATAATACAAAAAGAATAAAAAGAACAAGCAATAAATGAATTAAAAAATTGGTGAGTGCATTGACTCATGGCAAAATATTAAAAATTATTTTGTCACTGTCGTCAGCGATTTTATTTACTCGACCGAAAGAGGCGCAAAGTAAGTGGGTCAATTGAAAATTTGAAAAATGCGCTGACTAGCATAAAGTAATTAAATTATGCTGCCATGAGTCAGTGAACTTCGAATAGAAATATTTTGTTATGAAATTAATTTATTTCTAATGATTATTATGGTTGTTCAGGGCTGAAAATGCTGGGGTCCGGTGGATGCTAAAACCTGCTCAAAGTGTTGTCCTATGGAGGTTTCGGACGACGATGGTCTTCGTTCGCTAGGCATCTGTCGAGTATTGTTGCATGTGCAGATGTGAAAAAGTCCCCTGAGTTTATCCCAGTAGTAGTAAACACAAATTACAGAGATGAAGGCGATCAGGATGCTTGAAGTAGCTGTAATAGAATGAACTGCCAAAGTCCTTTGTAGTTGGCTTATATTCAGTGGCTCAGGTAGTTGACTGTAGTCCAGAATATGCTCATTGGGACGTATTACTAGTCCGGTCTGCAATAGTTGCGGGATTTTGGTTTGGTTCGTTATTGCAGTTATAGCCGCAGGGCTTGTCTCCTTGATGTGGCTGGTGATGACTTGAATTTTTTGGTCTATATCTGTCCTTAGAATGATTTCTCTTTTCTTTAAAGAACAATCATTATACAGGCGTATGATACCGGTAGAGTTTAGCAGAAGCTCCTTTCTTGTGTTTTTGCAGACTATTGCCGCTACTTTTGAGCTGGGAGTCATATATAGCCCTTATCAATACTAACACTAACAAGCATCGGGCCTTCCTAGTACCGTCTAAGAACGCCCCACTACCCAAAAATGTTACATTTTCCGGGACGTAACATACCGAATTCATCTTCTCAAGCACAGATCATTTGTATTCTAAGAATATATAATTTCTATACAACGTACATAGTCATATACCCATATATGTACCAAAGAAAGAACCCCCTGATCTCACCAAGAACAATGAAGACGGTTCATAAGCTTTAATGATATAGCACACCAGATTTCTTCCCAAAATCCTTCTCTGGACTGTTGCGTACCATCAGGGGTTATAGAGTAACGGAAGTACAGGCGTTTTACGAATTACCGGCGCGTTGCACACATTTAATTTAATACTGTTCAACTTATATATATATATATTTTTACATACATATTTTAATAAAATTCACCATATCTCCATTCCGGCGGACATCCATCAGAAGTCCGACCCCACATATTAGCAACTTTCAAAACAAAATAGACCCACCTACAATTCGTACTGAATGAAATCCTTTAGTACCAGACCTGACGGATGTCCCGTGGATAAACTAACAGGGCGTGGGGTGGATAAAATTGGTGCACCACGACTCCGTCGCAACGATTCGTAGCTAGTCTCCCATTTGGACACATAGCTGCACGATATCCTGCACCGGTTTATTTTAATCTTTTGCGTGTTCCTAGAAAAGAACAACATCACTTTGAGCATTCAGGGCGATAAAGGAGAAGACGAAGACGCCTGATGACCGCGTCCCGCCAGTACACTGTAAGCCTCAAGAAAGTGCTGATCAGTGCTGTGAACGTTCGGGAACTAAAACACGATCCTTTCGAGTCATTAATCCGGCACTGGAATAGTAATCTATCTGGGAAGACCGAAGTGAAAGTAAGAGTCGAATTGGGTGCGGATCCACCACGTATTCACACATAAACTTTACCAGTGCGTGTGCATGCATGATGGATCACCGAACCTTGAGATTCAATAAAGGATAGAACAAACAAAGCCAAACCATCTTATGATGCGCTCATCAAGAGATAGGATGTGGAAAGCAGGTACCATCCTGATCACACGTCGTCAGTCCCATCATCTCCTCGAGCTGTATAATTACATATATACACGCTATACCCCCAAGAGATCTCATTCATAAGGGCACCATCCATCGAATAAATAAGAGATGCCCTTCCCATAATATACGTATAAACCCTACGCACACATTCTCCATATTAGTACTACGACCCTACTAACGAAAACCATTTCCATCTTTCTCTCCATCACCACAGATACACCACCATACCACAATGACACTGAGACAGATTACAGGAGGATTCAGAAACCTCACAACCTGTGAAATGGATCAAGACATGGAAGCCATTCTATCCTACGGACCCAAATTCGTGCCACCCACGGACAATGTTAACATAACCGAAACACTCATCACCCTGAATAACATAGCAGACATTACCCAAGAGGTCGACCCAATTAGCTACAGACAGAAAATTAGCATCCTCGCAAAACATACCAACAAATACATTAAAGCCAACGCAAACCGCAAGCAAACCAAAATAGATCGCAAAATAAACATGGCAGTAGGACGAATCAGGACCATGCTCGTTAATGGACCAGACATAACCATAATGGAGGCCGATAAAGGCAAGGTCACCGTTACCCTATACACGGAGCAGTACAACACCCTGTTAAATGAAATGATAGAGGAAGGAATTCAGAAGGGCATATACAAAACAATCAACAAGGACAGCGAAGACAGAGTCCTACGAAGCATCGAACTTTCATATAAGCACAAAATAAAACTCATCAGAGACAAGGGATTGTATGTCAAAAGAAGCAGACCAACACTGCTAGGACGCACTCACGAAGACACAATCATGTTGAGAGAACTCGCTGATTATGTCAACGAGATTGCCATTATGCACCCACTAATAAAAATCCACAAACCCCAACCTAAAATGAGACCCATTGTCGATAAGACACGATCTATCAACACAACACTAGGTAAATATATTAACAAAGCACTAGAGGACATGCGGCACCTACAGTTCTTTAAATTCGACCCCAATGCAAAGGATAGAGCCACGCTTAGGGAAGAATTGATAGGCCTAGAAATAACAGAAGGATATGAGCTATATACCATGGATGTCAAAGACATGTTCAATAATCTAAACTTAAAGAAACTCACATATCTAATCAAGGAAACTATAGGTCCTCGAATAGAAGATACCTATAATATCCAAAATCTGATGAACCTAATCGAATTTGACCTATATCAATCGAACTATTTCAAAATAAACGGAAACATTTATATGCAGGCCAAAGGTACACCAATGGGAGGTAAAACATCCAGCAAATATGCCAGCATATTCATTGACTATACAGTCAACAAGATCCTCCCTGCCCTCCAAGCAATGGGCGTGGCATTCATTAAGATATATGTCGACGACTTCTTGCTATACGCCAGAAAGAGCAGTATACACAACACTAAAAAACTACTTGAGCACAACCTAGACATGGAGCTAACCATGGAGGAAGAAAACATCGAAAAACAAATAAACTATTTGGATTTGACCATAATTAGAACCCCAACATCCTTAAAAACAAAATGGTACAGGAAAGAAATCTCA
Source organism: Dioctria linearis (assembly GCA_963930735.1). Classification (NCBI taxonomy): domain Eukaryota; kingdom Metazoa; phylum Arthropoda; class Insecta; order Diptera; family Asilidae; genus Dioctria; species Dioctria linearis. The sequence continues at coordinate 107,818,013 of OZ005744.1, read as the reverse complement.
TCGAACAGACTGATCAACTTCTACTCCGATCAGCCAACCATATATAAAACAAACACGATAATACATAGGTTAACATATGCACTTGAAGTAACCGATCCGGACTATCAAATGGAGATAGTACACAAGCTCACACAGGAACTGATTGACAACAATTACCCCGCAGCCATCATCAACAGCAGCTATCGGCAAGCTTGCCAAAAGGCTGCGTTGCCAAGACACAAACAGGAGAGAATCCTAGCAGCAGTTAATGCCTCCCATCCCAGCCAAATGGAACCCATCATATACAACCCCCAAAGGCAAGGCACTTTCCTTAGGATACCATTTAGCGATCACACCACCGAAAAACTTATAGTTGAAATATACAATACCATAGATGCAGTTAGACTGGTACCCTATAACCCCCCAAAAACAAGACTTAGAAGTAAATATAGAAAAAATAATAAGAACTGGACTATGACACAAAATACTACTCTGGAAACCCCACATCACACAAGGTAAAACCAGAAGAATGGGGCAACATCGTAGAACTCAAATGTGCGAATGGTGAATTGCACTATCTATGCCATACAAAGCAGAAGAATATAACCGAGCAGATAGAGACATACAAAGCCAATCCGAAGAGCTCAATATCAAGACACCTCAGAACCACAGACCACACCATTGGCCCAGAAATAAAGACCCTTGACAGAATAAGAGGGAATAGGAAAGCCTCAAAGTTTATAGCAGCCTATATAGACACAAACGAGAGTAGCACCAGGAAATACATCTCCCTCGAAGAGATATCAACAGGAAGGCACTTCAAATACACACAGGAATACAACCATCACAGTATTAATAGGGCAGGCAGGTTTAAGCCTAAATATATCTAACATGATTAACAACCATCGACAGCCACCTAGGCACAAAATACATATATTCATTTTACTTTTCCTCAACGATATAATAGCCCATACCCCAACCTGCAGACATGCTAGTTAACGCATTACTTCGCTGAGAGACATGACAGATGGGAAAGTAACGAACTAAAAAGCTACCCCCGACACCAACTGGACCACCATACGACGAACGATGACACAGACCTATATATGCGTCTTAACGGATATATAGCAGTATGCCTTAGTGAACCCATGCGATTCACTAAACAGAGCTACAGACACAAAACAGATGACACAGTTGGGAGTCACTTTACTTGTGGCCAATAGCTCTGCGCCGACCCTCGAATTGTCTGCTCCGCCAAGGAACCCCATACACATGCAATCATTCAATAGGAATAATGAACACCCACATGCAGACCAACCCATTCTGAAACCTGCAGATCATATTAAGCCACCACAATATCGGCACTAAACCAGAATAAATTTAACCAAATGAATGATACCACAACCTCCGCACGGAAACATGCTACGGGAAAGGAGGGAAACCAGGAAGCCACCCCCCAGGTTCCAGCTGAGACACCAAGCGGGCGGCGGTCTAGACCGCACATATGCGTACTCGAATGTGCATACATAATGCGGATACTATCAAACGTCTATCGTGTTGATCAGACCAAACCGGACCAATTGCTTTCGGCTGGAGGCATTTTACACGTGGCCAATGGTTCCACCCCCGATCCTTGGCATATGCACTGTGCAGACAACCCCCCCCCCCCCCCCCCCGCAAGGACACCCATAAGCTGAAGAACCCAGCACCTTTAAAGCACCCTTATACATCAACAAGTCCATTCGCAATCCCCCATGTAACAGAGCCAAGACCTACACAACCTTCAGCATAGAAAGGACAAAATGAAGGTCAAACATGCAAACGAAATAAATTAACCCTAGCTAGGAGACTGTACCTCTTTATTATTTTTAAGCATAACTACGACGCCGGCAGATCCCAACAATAGAAAACAGTACAGCACAAAACAATACAGCAGTTTCCGAGAAAAACTCATACCCAAACTGAGAATCAAAAAATTCATAATAATGAAAATATTTTTACCCATTCATAGATAGCTAAAAATTATAAACAAGAAAACGTAGGCCTCAATAAATCTACTCTCCCTTAAAATACACTAATAAACCACCTCGGTACCCATAATAAAAACTCTATGTATAAAGATGAACCCATGTACACAACACCAATTGAGTGAACCAATCACGATATGTACCCAAGCCATCAGAAGGATATACGCAGCACAAACAGGTAGTAACCCATGATCCATGAGATTACTCAGGCAGGAACTACACATAATAAATACTCATAATTATAAATAAGTAGGGATACACTCTGCATCCTCTCTTACCAGCAAAGAAAACTAGAAGCCAGATTACTAATCGCCGCCGACTAGTTCAGACACGCATAGAATTCAAAATTAAAATCCCGAAAGTGTTTCTTAAATAAAAAAATATAAATCAATATAAGTTCACAATTAAAGCATCATATAGGCACCATATATATCTACCGTAGTGCTCAGTGGTATATAGTTAAATAATAAACCGCATAACGGTAGCCTAGGATACACACGCGATAACAAGTGATAGCTACATCATAGTGATAGTGACACAAAACCAAAAAAGTGCCATAGTCATAACCAATAGTGAACAATTAGCATAAAAAGTTTTAATAAAATCAAGTGCTATTAATATACAATTAATCCTCGCTAGTCCCATATAGGCACCACAATCGCCATCATATATATAGTCAGTTCCGCCAAGATACCACTTCTAGGGAACCTCTATACCTCCACGGTAACAGCAGTATCTATCGATACCTTCATTCGATCAACCAGTTGGCTCCCCCCAACCATAACACTAGAAGCTATATATATATATATGCAGCAGCAAGACATAACCCACTCACCTTACGATTTTGAAGATCCACATAGAGATCGTTACTCCACATCTTCAGGCAGATAGCCAACACAAAAATTATAACAGGCCAGCTCAACCTGAAAGAAAATTTTGCTAACGGTCACGAGCTCACAGGCCCTATAATATAACATCAATTCACAAACCACTTGCTCTCACCCACTCTGAAATAGTAATAGAAAATATACTTATGGATTAGATTAAGATCTTTTTCAAAAACGGCCTGAACGGCAAACACCCGACTCCATTCAAACTCCAGAACATAAGTAGCACACCCATATTTACTTGTATAACAAATAATAATAAATCATACCGCGCCGCGAACAACAACATTAAGTGCATAGACACAGAAAAGTGACTATATAGTGAAATAAAGTGCGGCATATATCAGCACTGTTAAGGCATCCGTCAAAAAACAGCACAACAACTCTAAAACACATTACTTGGTAAGTTTATACCTTTAGTATACATTATAAAATCACCCACAGAAATCCCATACAACAATAATTGAAAAGACCCTCATGACAATGAGGTCCATCAGAAACGATAGTTTTCGTAACTATCCAGTCTCAACACCAATAGTAAACACACAAATGCACCCAGAGCTTTTGAGCATGTGCAGCAAAAAATATATATTAAATTAAATTATATAGCCAAGAAAGCCTCCCTACGAGCAGCACCCCAAGAACTGGCACCCCAAGATTCACATATACATATATACACGCACCTTCGAAGGTTAAGTAAGAAATCCTTTTATTATCCAGAATAATTAAACTTTAAGAAGGCATAAATAATAGAAACAGGAAACTATAGAATAAAAGAAAATAAAAAAGCAAAATAAAAATTATTTTTAAAAAATAAATCGAAAACGATCTAAAACACGGCACTTGTTGACACTTGAAAAATAATTATTTTGTAAAACAGCAAACTCAAGGCAAGCTAAATTAGAAAGAATTTTTGGTCAGAAACAACCTGCAAGCATATTCTGAACAAATATCCACACCATTAAACTCAAAATACAGCATTACATTTTATTTGATTTTTATAAGATATTATAAGATTTTTAATACCTAAGCATACTTACCGAGATACCACACACTACTACACCACATAAACATCTGTGAATCCATATGATACACATTCGCATATTTTTAACATTCAAACCATAATGCAAAATCGGCACTATGATCTATTATAGGAAATACTCACACAAAATTAACTACTATAACCCAATGAAATAGCTTAAAAATAGGAAAATTTACACAGCACAAACTTCGTGTTCTACAACACAAAACGGGCACACAAACCCACTCCACATATAGTATTAGGAACACCGCTGAAGATTTCCGTGGCTGGAATGAAACGACGTACGGTATAGCCAATAGTTATCCTGCACGGCATCCCCAATCATCCCCCTTATCTATACTAACACTAACAAGCATCGGGCCTTCCTAGTACCGTCTAAGAACGCCCCACTACCCAAAAATGTTACATTTTCCGGGACGTAACATACCGAATTCATCTTCTCAAGCACAGATCATTTGTATTCCAAGAATATATAATTTCTATACAACGTACATAGTCATATACCCATATATGTACCAAAGAAAGAACCCCCTGATCTCACCAAGAACAATGAAGACGGTTCATAAGCTTTAATGATATAGCACACCAGATTTCTTCCCAAAATCCTTCTCTGGACTGTTGCGTACCATCAGGGGTTATAGAGTAACGGAAGTACAGGCGTTTTACGAATTACCGGCGCGTTGCACACATTTAATTTAATACTGTTCAACTTATATATATATATTTTTTTACATACATATTTTAATAAAATTCACCACATCTCCATTCCGGCGGACATCCATCAGAAGTCCGACCCCACATATTAGCAACTTTCAAAACAAAATAGACCCACCTACAATTCGTACTGAATGAAATCCTTTAGTACCAGACCTGACGGACGTCCCGTGGATAAACTAACAGGGCGTGGGGTGGATAAAATTGGTGCACCACGACTCCACACACACACACACGCACACACACACACACACACACACACACACACACACACACACGCACACACACACACACACACACACACACACACACACACACATACACACACACACACACACACACACACACACACACACACACACACACACACACACACACACCCCACACACACACACCCCCACCCACACACCCCACACACACACCCACACACACACACACCCACACACACACACACACACACACACACACCGTCATACTAAAAGATTTTCTACCAGCCGATATTCAGTACCAATGTTATTAAATTAACAACAACAACAACTAACGTAGGTAGATATGGTGACCTAGGTATGAAATTGCCTAATTTTTGATCTTCAGGTGTAATTCTTCTAGTTTTATTCATTGCATAAACAATTCGTACAGCCGAATAATGTAAATAAATTCGCAGTCGAATAATGTAAACAAAATTCTCACAGAGCCGAGTAAAGTAAACAAATTTATGAAAGATTCTCAATAGCTGAAAAAAAACAACAACTGATATGTTGTCTTAGATGAGTAGTTATAATTGAAAATTTCTTTTGCTGAAAAAAAAACAACTGCGGATTAAAAAGCCGAGAGTGATCATGATATCTAAAAATAGATCACGGCTTGTAAGAAGTAGTGGAAATTAAAGCCTCGGTGGACAGGTGGCTGGTAATTTGATACCAATTTATAGGCAATCTCCCAAAACAAGTTTAATCCTGTTGTAACCAATCCGAATAAAGTAAACAATGAGTCATCCTCATGTAATTTGTTATCACCCCACTTCCTGTTAACAAATTCGCATTTAAGCTGAATGAGTCATGCACACCTGCGTAAACAAATTTAATCGAATGAGCCATCCTCACGTAATTTGATATCACTTCACTTCCTGTAAACAAATTCGCTGAATGAGTCATGCACACCTGTGTAAACAAATTCAATCGAATGAGTCATCCTCATGTAATTTGATATCACCGCTGTAAACAAATTCGCTGAATAAGTTACGCACACCTGTGTAAACAAATTTAATCGAATGAGCCATCCTCACGTAATTTGATACCACTTCACTTCCTGTAAACAAATTCGTATAAAGTAAACAGCGAGGTGTTCCTATAAAAGAGCAAGCAAACCGCTAGGAGCCATCATTCAGTTTCAGTAAGTCTCAGTGTTAGTTTAAAATATAAACAAATTAAAAATGTCTTCGGTGTTAGTAAATAAAAGTTTTTCAATAATTGAAAATTTGCGAAAAGATGTGATGGAGTGTTTAAAAAATTCCGTGAATAAAGACTATATTGTTCAAAAGTGCAATAGAAACATGCATAAATTTCAAGTTGCATTTCGGAAGTGCAATAAGAGTGCTAGGAAACGACATTTCGAGAGCTGTCTCGAGCAAATTAAATCATTGAGAGCACTACTGAGAACTCCCCGTCGAGGTGGAGGAATTACTCTCGTAAGAAGAAGTGATTTTGTAAAGTGGGAGGAAGTAAAGACGGCGTTTGCAGACAGAATTCGACAAGGTATTATTGCAAATTTAAAACATATCGATCCGAAGCTATTTATGCAAGATGCCACCAAATTATTTACGCGTCGTGTTAGAAATACCTTAAAACATTATTTTAATATTAAAGTTTCTACGACGTTATGCGGTGAATTTATTAAACAAAGTGCTGACAATGAAAACATAAAGGACATTAAATATTTCCAAGCAAGAACTGCTCCAATTAGTGCAGATGATAATTTAGGGGAGTGGTTTAAATCAAACATTTTGGATCCAATACATACTCAGCTGGAAGAATTCCAGGAAAAAGACAGTGGCTGGGCACTGCACTCTATAATATATCTAGCAGTACACATCAACAAGTTTGAACAGCTTCGAGGATCTTCGTATATACCTCTACCAAAGGAGATGGCTTTAAAGCAAGCTTGCATTAATTTGAAAAATAATGATGTAGCATGCTTCGCGTGGGCCATAACATCAGCGCTCTACCCTACAAATTTTCGCACTGACAGGACCTCATCATACCCACATTACTCAACTGTACTTAATTTAAATGGGATAACATTTCCCATGACGCTTAAGCAAATTACACAATTTGAAGACCAGAACGAGATATCAGTAAACGTATTCATCCTAGAGAAAGAGCGTTTCTTCACCACAGTTCCAGTTAGACTTACGAAACACAGGATGGAGCGACATGTAAATCTCTTAATGTTACAAGATAACTATGACCAGGATGATGATCATATGGATGATGATGATGATGATGATGCCAGCAGATATCATTTTTGCTGGATTAAAGATCTTTCACGCCTTGTATATAAACAAACTTCAAAAAGAAACAGCAGAAAGTATATACGTGAGAGATGTTTGCTCTACTTTTACTCTCAAGAAAAATTAACATCACACACTCCCGAATGCGAGAAACAAAACGACTGTAGGATTATGTTTCCCTCAGAGGAAAAGAAATGGTTGGAATATAAGAATTATAACCATAAGAATCCAGTCCCGTTTTGTGTATATGCTGATCTTGAATCAATATTGAAGCAGATTCAGGGAACGATCAAAATACACAGCGAATCCAGGAACATGAAGTTCATAGCATAGGATTCTATTTCCACTGCAAACATGATGCTAAGCTCTCATATTACAGCGCATATCGAGGCAAGGACTGTCAAAAATGGTTTTCATTAGAATTGCAAAAGATTGCATCCATAGCTGTACAGGAGAAGCTGAACATCAGGCCAATGCAGCCCCTGACGAGCTATCATATATGTGAAAAAACGTTTGCGGCCGATGAGGAACGAGTCCGGGACCATTGCCACTTAACAGGTAAATACTGAGAAGCATAATTCAATTCATTTCTTTTCATAAATTCTTTTAACAGGAAAATACCGAGGGCCAGCGCACAATGCATGCAATCTGATGTATCAAGATTGCTCCATAGTTCCAGTCATTTTTCACAATTTATCTGGATATGATGCCCACTTCATTATTAAGGATACAGCTACATCTTTCCCAGGAAATGTTGATCTCTTACCAATAAACAAGGAAAGATATATCTCGTTCACCAAGCACATGGACGGCAGCCATATAAAATTCAGATTCATCGATTCCTTCCGTTTTATGGCAGAATCTTTAAATAAGCTATCATCATTGCTGCCAATGGATAAATTAAACACTACAAGATCAGTATGGCAGGGATTGGATGACGACACTATCAAACTTCTTACGCGCAAAGGTGTCTTCCCATATGATTTTATTGATGACTGGGATAAATTGGATTTCCGGAACTTGCCAACACAGGAAGCGTTCTGCAATAAACTGACTGACAGTGCTATATCTTCTGAGGACTACAATCATGCTGAAGAGGTCTGGAAAAAATTTGAAATACAAACACTTGGTGAATATTCAGATCTATACCTTAAGACTGATGTTCTCCTATTGACTGATGTGCTTGAGAACTTTCGAGAAGTGTGCATGAAGACATACAATTTAGATCCAGCACATTATTACACCATACCAGGCCTAACATGGGATGCTATGCTAAAATACTCTAATGTGAAATTAGAGCTAATAACCGACGTAGATATACTGCTATTCATAGAGAGAGGCATTCGAGGTGGTATAAGTCAATGTTCGAACAGATATAGTAAAGCCAATAACAAATATATGGATGATTTTAAGCCTGAGGAGGAAGAGAAATACTTGATGTATTATGATGTGAATAACCTTTATGGATGGGCCATGTCACAGCATTTAACAACCGGAGGATTCAAATGGGTTGATGTTCCCAATATTAACGTCTCCGAAATTCCTGCTGATTCTCCAACTGGATACATATTTGAAGTCGACTTGGATTATCCTCAACATCAACATGATAAGCATAAGGACTTACCGTTTTGCTCTGAGCATGCAGTACCACCTGGAGCAAAATTAGAAAAGCTTTTGACAACATTACATCCAAAAACTAAATATGTTATACACTACCGAAATTTGAAGCAATGCTTATCACATGGCCTCATCCTGAAAAAAGTGCACCGGCTTCTTCAATTCAACCAATCAGCTTGGCTTAAACCATATATTGACTTAAATACTACCAAACGGATGCAGGCTACAAGCGATCATGAGAAGGACAGCTATAAAAAGATGAATAATGCAGCTTTTGGTAAGACCATGGAAAATGTGCGCAAGTATAGCGATATCAAGCTTTGCATCAAGTGGGAAGGTCGCTATGGTGCAAAAGCTCGGATTGCGGCACCCAACTTCCACAGTGCAACGATATTTGATGAGAATTTAGTTTCTGTGGAATTAAGGCGACTCAAAATCTTATTCAATAAGCCTCTCTATATTGGAATAGCAGTTATGGAAATTTCAAAGATACGCCTCTACGGTTTCCATTACAGTTTTATGCAGCGTCAATTTGGAGATAAATGTAAAGTTATGTATACAGATACAGATTCTCTAATATATGAACTTGTGTGTGAATATGAGTGATTACCCAGAAGATAACCAGTTCGATTTACCGCTCATGAATAAAAAGATTCCTGGTCTTATGAAGGATGAGCTTAATGGGAAAATCATTGTAAAACTGTAAAGAAAGCAAAAGGAGTAAAGACTAATGTAGTCCAGAGGCATATCAATTTCGAAGACTACGTCGAATGTTTGAATAACAAGCGAGTATTAACTGCTAATCAGAGCTCCATACGATCGCATAACCATAATGTCTACACGATCAACCAAAAGAGGATTGCATTGAGTCCATATGATAACAAGCGGTATATTATGAGTGGGACAATGGATACTCTACCATGGGGACATTACTCTATTCAATTAGAGCAGCAAGGAGCAGACGCAGAAAACATATAATCTAAGGCTAGTCTAAGATATGTATTATAAATAAAAATTGTATTATAGCTAAAATACCATTTAATGAAATAGTTTGTTTTAATTGTAGGTATTATGGTATAAGATATACATTATTGTAAAATAAAGAAAGTGTTATTACAGTTATAGGGAAACCGATTAAAGGAATTGAATGATACACTAAGAATTAAATGTTAATATTTTTCAATTTATAATAAATAAATAATGATATTTTATATATGGTATTCTTTTTTATTCAATTTCCCTACTAAGTCCACAGCTCCCGAATAATATTTGCCCACTACAGCGAGCTCCTAATCGGACGGTTGAGCGTTTTACCTAGAATGTTAGGACGTATTGAGAAAAAACATTTACACGTGGGCTCGACCTTGACCCCAGGCATCACCTTTGAAACCGGAAGGGCGTCTGACCCTTGACCTTCATCCGGAAGTGTATTATATATAAGTGTATAATCAAGCACAGCACAGGGGATTCCATATTGCTTTTCAAAACAGGTCTGATAACCGCTTAACAGCTTTTAAACAGGTTAGATAACAGCTAAAGAGCTTTTCGAACAGGTCTGATAACAGCTTAACAGCTTTTCAAACAGGTCAGATAACAGGTTAACAGCTTTTCAAACAGCTCTGATAACAGCTTAACGGCTTTTAAACAGGTCAGATAACAGCTAAACAGCTTTTCGAACAGGTCTGACAACAGCTTAACAGGTTATCGAACAGGTCTGATAACAGCTTAACAGGTTTTCGAACAGGTCTGATAACAGCTTAACAGCTTTTAAACAGGTTAAATAACAGATTATCAGCTTTTCAAACAGCTCTGATAACAGCTGAACAGCTTTTAAACAGGTCTGATTACAGCTAAACAGCTTTTCGAACAGGTCTGATAACAGCTTAACAGCTTTTCGAACAGGTCTGATAACAGCTTAACAGGCTTTCGAACAGGTCTGATAACAGCTTAACAGCTTTTAAACAGGTTAAATAACAGCTTAACAGCTTTTCAAACAGCTCTGATAACAGCTTAACAGCTTTTAAACAGGTGTGATAACAGCTAAACAGCTTTTCGAACAGGTCTGATAACAGCTTAACTGCTTTTAGAACAGGTCTGATAACAGCTTATCAGCTTTTCGAACAGGTCTGATAACAGCTTAACAGCTTTTAAACAGGTTAAATAACAGCTTAACAGCTTTTTAAACAGCTCTGATAACAGCTTAACAACTTTTAAACAGGTCCGATAACAGCCAAACAGCTTTTCGAACAGGTCTGATAACAGCTTAACAGCTTTTAGAACAGGTCTGATAACAGCTTAACAGCTTTTAAACAGGTTAAATAACAGCTTCACAGCTTTTCAAACAGCTCTGATAACAGCTTAACAGCTTTTAAACAGGTCTGATAACAGCTAAACAGCTTTTCGAACAGGTCTGATAACAGCTTAACAGCTTTTAGAATAGGTCTGATAACAGTTTACCAGCTTTTCGAACAGGTCTGATAACAGCTTAACAGCTTTTCAATAGGCCAGATAACAGATTAACAGCTTTACAAACTGGTCTAATCGACAGACGGAATCCTCATCATCAGCCAAATCGGAGTTCCCTGTGATGTGCTTGATTACACACTTATATATAATACACTTCCGGATGAAGGTCAAGGTTCAGACGCCCTTCCGGTTTCAAAGGTGATGCCGGGGGTCAAGGTCGAGCCGACGTGTAAATGTTTTTCTCAAGCCGTCCTAACATTCTAGGTAAAACGCTCAACCGTCCGATTAGGAGCTCGCTGTAGTGGGCAAATATTATTCGGGAGCTGTGGACTTAGTAGGGAAATTGAATAAAAAGAATACCATATATAAAATATCATTATTTATTTATTATAAATTGAAAAATATTAACATTTAATTCTTAGTTTATCATTCAATTCCTTTAATCGGTTTCCCTATAACTGTAATAACACTTTCTTTATTTTACAATAATGTATATCTTATACTATAATACCTACAATTAAAACAAACTATTTCATTAAATGGTATTTTAGCTATAATACAATTTTTATTTATAATAGATATCTTAGACTAGCCTTTGATTATATGTTTTCTGCGTTTGCTCCTTGCTGCTCTGATTGAATAGAGTAATGTCCCCATGGTAGAGTATCCGTTGTCCCACTCATAATATACCGCTTGTTATCATATGGACTCAATGCAATCCTCTTTTGGTTGATCGTGTAGACATTATGGTTATGCGATCGTATGGAGCTCTGATTAGCAGTTAATACTCGCTTGTTATTCAAACATTCGACGTAGTCTTCGAAATTGATATGCCTCTGGACTACATTAGTCTTTACTCCTTTTGCTTTCTTTACAGTTTTACAATCGTTTATACGCAGACTGTACATTTTCGAACGCAAGCCTACAAATTCGCTCATGATTTTCCCATTTAGCTCATCCTTCATTAGACCAGGAATCTTTTTATTCATGAGCGGTAAATCGAACTGGTTATCTTCTGCGTAATCACTTGTATCAAATTTGTTTATATTTTCAGCCATGAACTCATATGCATTTCTCTCTTCAAGTTCATATATTAGAGAATCTGTATCTGTATACATGACTTTACATTTATCTCCAAATTGACGCTGCATAAAAATGTAATGGAAATCGTAGAGGCATATCTTTGAAATTTCCATAACTGCCATTCCAATATAGAGAGGCTTATTGAATAAGATTTTGAGTCGCCTTAATTCCACAGCAACTAAATTCTCATCAAATATCATTGCACTGTGGAAGATGGGTGCCGCAATCCGAGCTTTTGCACCATAGCTACCTTCCCACTTGATGCAAAGTTTGATATCGCTATACTCGCGCACATTTTCCATGGTCTTACCAAAAGCTGCATTATTCATCTTCTTAAAGCTGTCCTTCTCATGATCGCTTGTAGCCTGCATCCGTTTGGTAGTATTTAAGTCAATATATGGTTTAAGCCAAGCTGATTGGTTGAATTGAAGAAGCCGGTGCACTTTTTTCAGGATGAGGCCATGTGATAAGCATTGCTTCAAATTTCGGTAGTGTATAACATATTTAGTTTTTGGATGTGATGTTGTCAAAAGCTTTTCTAATTTTGCTCCAGGTGGTACTGCATGCTCAGAGCAAAACGGTAAGTCCTTATGCTTATCATGTTGATGTTGAGGATAATCCAAGTCGACTTCAAATATGTATCCAGTTGGAGAATCATCAGGAATTTCGGAAACGTTAATATTGGGAACATCAACCCATTTGAATCCTCCGGTTGGTAAATGCTGTGACATGGCCCATCCATAAAGGTTATTCACATCATAATACATCAAGTATTTCTCTTTCTCCTCAGGCTTAAAATCATCCATATATTTGTTATTGGCTTTACTATATCTGTTCGAACATTGACTTATACCACCTCGAATGCCTCTCTCTATGAATAGCAGTATATCTACGTCGGTTATTAGCTCTAATTTCACATTAGAGTATTTTAGCATAGCATCCCATGTTAGGCCTGGCATGGTGTAATAATGTGCTGGATCTAAATTGTATGTCTTCATGCACACTTCTCGAAAGTTCTCAAGCACATCAGTCAATAGGAGAACATCAGTCTTAAGGTATAGATCTGAATATTCACCAAGTGTTTGTATTTCAAATTTTTTCCAGACCTCTTCAGCATGATTGTAGTCCTCAGAAGATATAGCACTGTCAGTCAGTTTATTGCAGAACGCTTCCTGTGTTGGCCAGTTCCGGAAATCCAATTTATCCCAGTCATCAATAAAATCATATGGGAAGACACCTTTGCGCGTAAGAAGTTTGATAGTGTCGTCATCCAATCCCTGCCATACTGATCTTGTAGTGTTTAATTTATCCATTGGCAGCAATGATGATAGCTTATTTAAAGATTCTGCCATAAAACGGAAGGAATCGATGAATCTGAATTTTATATGGCTGCCGTCCATGTGCTTGGTGAACGAGATATATCTTTCCTTGTTTATTGGTAAGAGATCAACATTTCCTGGGAAAGATGTAGCTATATCCTTAATAATGAAGTGGGCATCATATCCAGATAAATTGTGAAAAATGACTTGAACTATGGAGCAATCTTGATACATCAGATTGCATGCATTGTGCGCTGGCCCTCGGTATTTTCCTGATAAAAGAATTTATGAAAAGAAATGAATTGAATTATGCTTCTCAGTATTTACCTGTTAAGTGGCAATGGGCCCGGACTCGTTCCTCATCGGCCGCAAACGTTTCTTCACATATATGACAGCAAGTATTTTCCATATGTGAACGCCGTTCCTCTTTCGTCAGGGGCTGCATTGGCCTGATGTTCAGCTTCTCCTGTACAGCTATGGATGCAATCTTTTGCAATTCTAATGCAAACCATTTTTGTCAGTCCTTGCCTCGATATTCTCTGTAATATGAGAGCTTAGCATCATGTTTGCAGTGGAAATAGACTCCTATGCTGTGAACTTCATGTTCCTGGATTCGCTGTGTATTTTGATCGTTCCCTGAATCGGCTTCAATATTGATTCAAGATCAGCATATACACAAAACGGGACTGGATTCTTATGGTTATAATTCTTATATTCCAACCATTTCTTTTCCTCTGACGGAAACATAATCCTACAGTCGTTTTGTTTCTCGCATTCGGGAGTGTGTGATGTTAATTTTTCTTCAGAGTAAAAGTAGAGCAAACATCTCTCACATATATACTTTCTGCTCTTTCTTTTTGAAGTTTGTTTATATACAAGGCGTGAAAGATCTTTAATCCAGCAGAAATGATATCTGCTGGCATCATCATCATCCATATGATCATCATCCTGGTCATAGTTATCTTGTAACATTAAGAGATTTACATGTCGCTCCATCCTGTGTTTCGTAAGTCTAACTGGAACTGTGGTGAAGAAACGATCTTTCTCTAGGATGAATACGTTTACTGATATCTCGTTCTGGTCTTCAAATTGTGTAATTTGCTTAAGCGTCATGGGAAATGTTATCCCATTTAAATTAAGTACAGTTGAGTAATGTGGGTATGATGAGGTCCTGTCGGTGTGAACATTTGTAGGGTAGAGCGCTGATGTTATGGCCCACGCGAAGCATGCTACATCATTATTTTTCAAATTAATGGAAGCTTGCTTTAAAGCCATCTCCTTTGGTAGAGGTATATACGAAGATCCTCGAAGCTGTTCAAACTTGTTGATGTGTACTGCTAGATGTATTATAGAGTGCAGTGCCCAGCCACTGTCTTTTTCCTGGAACTCTTCCAGCTGAGTATGTATTGGATCCAAAATGTTTGATTTAAACCACTCCTCTAAATTATCATCTGCACTAATTGGAGCAGTTCTTGCTTGGAAATATTTAATGTCCTTTATGTTTTCATTGTCAGCACTTTGTTTAATAAATTCACCGCATAACGTCGTAGAAACTTTAATATTAAAATAATGTTTTAAGGTATTTCTAACACGACGCGTAAATAATTTGGTGGCATCTTGCATAAATAGCTTCGGATCGATATGTTTTAAATTTGCAATAATACCTTGTCGAATTCTGTCTGCAAACGCCGTCTTTACTTCCTCCCACTTTACAAAATCACTTCTTCTTACGCGAGTAATTCCTCCACCTCGACGGGGAGTTCTCAGTAGTGCTCTCAATGATTTAATTTGCTCAAGACAGCTCTCGAAATGTCGTTTCCTAGCACTCTTATTGCACTTCCGAAATGCAACTTGAAATTTATGCATGTTTCTATTGCACTTTTGAACAATATAGTCTTTATTCACGGAATTTTTTAAACACTCCATTACATCTTTTCGCAAATTTCCAATTATTGAAAAACTTTTATTTACTAACACCGAAGACATTTTTAATTTGTTTATATTTTAAACTAACACTGAGACTTACTAGCGGTTTGCTTGCGCTTTTATAGGAACACCTCGCTGTTTACTTTATACGAATTTGTTTACAGGAAGTGAAGTGGTATCAAATTACGTGAGGATGGCTCATTCGATTAAATTTGTTTACACAGGTGTGCGTAACTTATTCAGCGAATTTGTTTACAGCGGTGATATCAAATTACATGAGGATGACTCATTCGATTGAATTTGTTTACACAGGTGTGCATGACTCATTCAGCGAATTTGTTTACAGGAAGTGAAGTGATATCAAATTACGTGAGGATGGCTCATTCGATTAAATTTGTTTACGCAGGTGTGCATGACTCATTCAGCTTAAATGCGAATTTGTTAACAGGAAGTGGGGTGATAACAAATTACATGAGGATGACTCATTGTTTACTTTATTCGGATTGGTTACAACAGGATTAAACTTGTTTTGGGAGATTGCCTATAAATTGGTATCAAATTACCAGCCACCTGTCCACCGAGGCTTTAATTTCCACTACTTCTTACAAGCCGTGATCTATTTTTAGATATCATGATCACTCTCGGCTTTTTAATCCGCAGTTGTTTTTTTTTCAGCAAAAGAAATTTTCAATTATAACTACTCATCTAAGACAACATATCAGTTGTTGTTTTTTTTTTTCAGCTATTGAGAATCTTTCATAAATTTGTTTACTTTACTCGGCTCTGTGAGAATTTTGTTTACATTATTCGACTGCGAATTTGTTTACATTATTCGGCTGTACGAATTGTTTATGCAATGAATAAAACTAGAAGAATTACACCTGAAGATCAAAAATTAGGCTATTTCATACCTAGGTCATCATATCTACCTACGTTAGTTGTTGTTGTTGTTAATTTAATAACATGGTACTGAATATCGGCTGGTAGAAAATCTTTTAGTATGACGTTGTGTGTGTGTGTGTGTGTGTGTGTGTGTGTGTGTGTGTGTGTGTGTGTGTGTGTTGTGTGTGTGTGTGTGTGTGTGTGTGTGTGTGTGTGTGTGTGTGTGTGTGTGTGTGTGCGCGCGTGTGTGTGTGCGTGTGTGTGTGTGTGTGTGTGTGTGTGTGTGTGTGTGTGTGTGTGTGTGTGTGTGCGTGTGTGTGTGTGCGTGTGTGTGTGTGTGTGTGTGTGTGTGTGTTGTGTGTGTGTGTGTGTGTGTGTGTGTGTGTGTGTGCGCGTGTGTGTGTGTGTGTGCGTGTGTGTGTGTGTGTGTGTGTGTGTGTGTGTGTGTGTGTGAAGGTCAATGACATCAGAGTCAGGGGTCGAGGGTCAAAGGTCAAAGGTCAAAGGTCAAGGGTCAAAGGTCAATGACCTCAGGGTCGGTGACGTATCGGCCTGAAGACGGACATATCCAAGTCAACATACCTACCTACATTGGTTGTTGTAGTATCCCCCTAAAAGAAAACTTCAAGATGATGTCACATTTCCAGTACAAAAGCGACTTCAGCCCCCCCATCCCCACCCCTCCCCCTCCGCAGAACCAATAGTGATCCTCCAAAATAGTTGGAATCTACCTTGCAGTTTTTGTATGGAAAAAGTGGTCTGGTAGCCCCATAGCTATACTACTGGTAAGTACTTCACAATCAGTCACAATACAAATGAACGACTGCACTTATTGATACCTGGCGTACGCGCCTACCCGTCTTGATTATAACCGATAGCGGAGGGAGAATAGGTAGGAAAGAGTGAACTCAAGACCGGCTTGTGGGTAGTAGGTGAAGCTGACTCATTGATAATGATACACTAAATAGCAGTGCTACGGTTTTTGGCTATTCCTAAAACTGACCTGTTAGTACAGTATAACTCTGAACGGAGTGGTATTTGGAACTAGGCGCAATACTAACTTCTATTGAGCTTAAAAAGTGCTATCCAATGATGTATTACACATGGCCATTGGAAGGGGTACATAATAATCTTGTTTTATTACTACATTCAACAAAACTAGTCTAAATTTTATCTCGGCGCTGTCACCAATGGCCATTGTGTTCACCATGTTGGTGACTACAGTTTTGATACTTAATCACCGCATATGCGTAGGGTGGCTGCTATGCATTCTGTTCCAGTCATTAAGGTGGACCACGTCTTCTCGTTGGGCTGTGAAAACTTAAGAAGTTACACATTTTAGGGCATTACAATGAAATTTGTTTTATAAATCTGTAATAAAGTACCTCGGTACTTGTTTGTTAATTTTCTCTGCTCATATGCAGTTGGTTGAGAATTTCCTGTAGACTCATACTTTGTGCAGGTCTCGAAAGAGTAAAAACTCATTATCACTTTCCACTTAAAGATATAGTTATTTTTATTCAAGCTTCTCAACTAAATCTGGAAGTGAAGGGCAACCTATGTTAATTGTAAATGGAGCACGGTTTATTTAACTTATTTCAACTCACTTCGAATACGCCCAACAATTACGCCCAACAATACCGGTTAAATTTAAGTTTAATTCTAGTACTTCCGTAATAGTAATGAAAATAGTAAGATAATTAAAATGAATAATAAAAACTTGCCAAATTTCTCAGCTTTGAAAGCCAAAGCCAAATTAAAAACCTTCTACTTATCCTTAATCACTAATTTCATGTCCAAATTTCTGATTACATTACTTGCAAAAAAATTATTTGCTTAAATGAAATAAGTAATTCAAATCTTAATTATAAACGTGCAATGATATGGCAATAATAATTGTAGTTCCAACAGTATCGACAGACTTTGTTACATCTTTGAAAATCAGCTGGAAGGTTTCCCATTGGCTGTTGAACTAAACGCGTACCAAATAGGTAAGGAAAGCAGAATTTAATTGAAATTTTGTGTAAAAAGTTTAAGTTTTTATTAAACCGTTTGAATAGTTTTCTTTATATGGGTTCTTCTAAATTAAACCGCATATCCTCCGAAAAAGGTATAAGGTTTTTCCGTGAATGAGCGAACAATTGTATGAAATAATAATGATTCCCTTTTAAGAAGCTCAATTCTTCGAGTTCTTTTTACTTTGGTAATATTTTCTCGACATTCAAAGAGCAATGTAATAAAGTCAGCGAGCTAATAAATGAACCTGTTAATGGCTACAACGCCGAAAAGCACTACGTTTTGTCTTTACATGCCATCCCAACTATAGACTATCGGTGAAGAAGAATTAAAATCTTACCTTAACACGTAATTCTATCATCCATTCATGAGCTATTGACCTCAAGAGGCGAAGGTAAATGATGAGTTCTTCTACTATATTAATGAGAGAACCATAAGATTTATGGCTCATTTCGGAATTATGTGATCAATTTGTATCAAGACGTATATTGCAAAAGGAGACCCTTCCTGGAGGCATAATTTCCTGTGAAATTATTCACGGCAAGAAAGATGTGTGATACTAAGCATCTACGATGCATTACATATAACATAACCTTACTTTATTTGCTCTGGATGTGGTGGTAGTTCGACCAATGCTCGATATCAGATGAATCGTAGCATAACTTTCTTCGCTGGATTGTCGTAATCAATGATATATCGCGTCATAGCGGTGGTTATTTTCTGCGCTTTATGCGTATAATGTTGCGGGAAGAACGGTTAATTATAATTTCAATTCAGAATTATTCATCTTAAGAGCTCGTGTTAGGAATCTAGATTTTTTTTTTTTTTTTTTTTTTGTATAAGTTAGTAGGAGTGGTTTCGTGGAGTTTATGGTAAACATCATCCTTCATTTATAATCTGAATTAATGAATAATATTTTTAACGCTATTGGAATGTAAATTATTTATGATTTTCCCGTTTATGAAAGATGAGGATGGAAACTAATTTTCATAAGAATGCAGAGGAGAAGGGATCTGATAGTAGAGATCGTGTTGTGACTTTAATGAAAACAACACTTATTTTATAAACTTTAATTTATTTATATTGTAGAAAAGATCTTGATTTTATAAATTATTGAATTTGAAGAGAATTGATGAATTTAATTTTAAATAAAGAACTCGAGCCCGTCGCGCGGAAGACTTGGCTCGGTCGCGATTTTGTAACCACTGCCCAACTCGCATGAACGCTTTTCCAACCATCGCACTCATATCCGCACTTATCTGCTGGTGTCAGCAAAAAGATAAGAATTTTTGATCGCAAGAAATTAAATTGAATGTTTAAATGACATTTAACATTGACATTGATATTTGACATTGTGTAACGCGTAATTCTTTTGGGTACTTGAAATTTAAAAGGAAAAAATGTAATAAATGCAAGAAATTAAGTTGAACTTGTTTAAAAATGCGCAAGACGATATTCTCTTAGGTAATCAAAATTTAAATGGAAAAATGGAAAAAATTCTGAAATGAGATTACTTCGAGTATGCGATGAGTGATATGGGACGGCCGTGCCCGTGCAGGTTTGGACATGTGTTAGGAAACAAGAAATTGTTATTCATCGAAATGATCAGACAAAAGTTATTTATTATGAAAGAGCTCAATTAGAGCACCAACGTAATAAACTTACTTTGGCTTTATTGTGTAAATTATGTCAAATTTTCCAATAAGACAATAAAGCGCTTAATAAGCATTTGTCGATCATTTCAATGAATAACAAGAAGCAATAATGCAAGAATGACCCCATTACGAAATAATTTTACTTAAGAAATAAATGTAATTTCATGTAAAAGAAAGAAATTAATAGAGTTTGATTCATATTGTCGTGAAGTTAAGTCGTTTTAATTATAACTCCCTAACATAAATTGGCGCAGCCGGTAGCTTTTACCAAAAAAGAAAAAAAAAAACAAAAAATTTAGTTCATTGTAATACTATTAGAATTCACGTGCGCAAAATAAAGAAGTGAATCAGTGTGAAAAATTATATGGGAAAACGAAAAAATAAGTAAACAAAAAGAAATGTGGTGCAGTTATGTACATACATGTGTATAAAAGTGGATTTTAGTTTTCATGTGAATAAGTAAACAAAAAGAAATGTGGGGCAGTTATGTACATACATGTGTATGAAAGACGATACTAGTTTTCATGTCTGGGACGACTAGCACGCCGAAATTACCTTTGGACAACAGGTTGGAAAGATTTATAAGGAGAATAGATTCCTTCAGTTTCGAGGAGAGTAGCCCAACCTTTTCTACGTCAACATCCGGAAGTAAGATCTCAGAAATTGCAAGTTCTGAGCTCCAAAACAACAATCCAACTGAGGTTCCAATCACAACAACAAGGGAACAAATAATAGTTGAAGTTCACGCAGCGGAAAAAATAGTAAGCATAGAAGAAACAAGCGACGCAGCTGTGGGAGATATAGCCGAACAGCAACCAGAAGCGGAGAAAGTAAATGAAACGAGAGACGTGACTATTATACAGCTACGTCACGGAAGGAAATACTTGAGACCAAGGTTCAACTCAGCGCCATCCAGTATAGGAATACAAAGGTGTGTAGATTTAGAACCTAGTAATAGAAATTTTCTTAGTAATAATAAGACGAATTCGCATTCGAAAAATTTACTTAAAATTAGAAAAATGGAGACAGTAAATAGTACTGTTTTAAATCTTATTCCCCTTTTTTCTGGAGAAGATAATTCCAATTTGTCGAATGACATATGTATGTTTATGACTTGTTGTCGGCTGGCATATGAATCTTTAGAGACCCCCGAAGAAAAACTTCTTTTATTGAAATTAATTCCCACTCGTTTGCGTGGTCGAGCATTAGAATTGTTTCACGATAAGGCTTTCCAAACCATTGAAGAGTTTTTCACTTCCTTTAAAGATAATTTTTCGGATGAAAAATCCTATATATTACTTAATAATGAACTTCGTTTAATGCAACAAGTGCCTGGTGAAAGTCTGTTAACGTTTCTAAATCGTGTAAAAAGACAATTAGAAAAGTGTAAATTGAAAGCTAAGGAACAATACCCTGCGGGTGCACATATTCTTAATACAGAGTTAGAGGAACTTGCGGTTAACAGTTTTAAAATGGGAATATTTAACCCAACTCAAAAGTTCTATCTTTGGCAAGATCCAGAAACAACACTAGAGGCATTGACTTCAAAAGTTAAACGACTCGAACAAGCAGAGCAATTCATGCTCTATCCAAATTTTGGTACACTAAATAGTACAACAGCTTATTCAAATCTTTTAACAAACCCCAATCCCATAAATGCCAATAATAATTTTAATTTGAATAAAAATTTTACCATGAACCAACTTACAGAAAACAGCTCAAGGTTATCTCCTGAACACAAAAAGCAAAATCAGGTCAAGTGTGGTTTTTGTAATCGCCTAGGCCATACATATTACGAATGTCGAACTCGTAAGTCGACACCGTATTGTACTTTTTGTAAGGCATATGGTCATGCTTATCAAAATTGCCAACGAAAGCAAAACAATTTTAGAAATAATAATAATAAATTCATTAAGAATGAGCAGGGGAATTCATATAAAAAGGTGAATATGAGTCATGTCGACCGTTCCGGTTATAGTGAACAACCTCCTGTTCTATGCAACTTTTGTTTACAACTTGGACATGACGAAAATTTCTGCATAGCTGAAGAAAGATGGGAGAAGCGACAGCTACAAGAAAAACTAAGAAGATTGGAAACGGGAAACGATTTGGAGACGTCCGCCGACACCCCGGCACGTCTCTAATTAAAAACACCGTAAAAGGGTGCTCCGCTGAGAGTGATGTTCCAGTGGTAAATATCCCACTGAACATTACAAAAAATGAAAACGTTAACTTGATAGTTGACACAAGGTTCAGAAGTGAGTTTAATAAAAGAAAGCAAATTAAAAGATAATATAGAAATCAACAAACATGAAAAAGTTAAGCTTAAAACGATAAATGGTCAAAGTTCAACTGTGGGAACTTGTGATGGTAATTTGTTGGTCGGTTCAAATTACATTTGTAAATTTCACATTATCTCTGATAATGATAACATTTTAAGTGATGGAATTTTAGGCAACAATTTTTTGTCCTCACACTGCGTTGTTGATGGACCATCTCAGCGTCTCAAGTTTCCTCGCACGGAAGCGAACGCTGAAGATATTTTTGTACCCTTTGTCAAAAATACTTCGAATGTTGACACTCCAACACTGGCAAAAATCAATCTTAGATCACGCTCTAAGGGAGTTGATTTGATGCCTAATGATAGATACATGTCTCAAAAGTCAATCGATACAGGATTGCTCTCAAGTGTATGCATTGAAACACAACAAGCCACGAATCTTAATTCGCAAGCTAAGAAAGTTGGTGTGCTAAAAAGTGATACAAAAGGGAGCATAGATCCCAAGCAATTGATAACATTCAAAGGAAAAATTAATTTTGAATTACCATCTAGATCGGAGGTATTGGTGCCAATTAAATTAAACAGTAAAGCAGAACTGCTCTGTTTGGCTGCTGAGATTGAGAAAGGTGTGTACATTGGTAATTGTTTAATAAAGCCTTTGGATGATACAGCCGCTTTAAGTGTTATTAATGTAAACGAGTACAGTGTGAAAATAAAAGATTACTCACCTCAGTTGAAATCGCTTGATAATTATGAAATAATTAATCTAAATATAAATTCCTTTAAACAGTATGAAAATATTGAAAATAGCAATGAAGTGGAATGTGATATAAGAAACATTTTTTGCACTCAAAGCTCTAATTTAAAAAGTTATAAAAAGTAACGTATTAATAAAATAATTAATATGGTTCAGTTAGGAGAAAATATTAATGTAGTGGAAGAAAATTCTATTTACAACCTTCTTTATGAGTATGAAGACATTTTTTATTTACCGGGAGATGCACTTACTTATACTAAAAGTATCCAACATGACATTCCGACTCAATCAAATCAAGCCCCTATAAATCAAAGAATGTATCGTCTTCCTCAAACACAACGCGAAGTAATAAATAGCCAAGTGAATAAAATGTTAAACGAGGGAATAGTTGAACTGAGTAAAAGTCCCTGGAATTCGCCACTTCTAGTAGTCCCGAAAAAGCCGGGACCTGATGGGGAGAAGCGCTGGCGTATTGTAGTCGATTATCGCAAGCTCAATGAAGTTACTGTGGGGGACGCCTATCCACTGCCTAGAATAGAAGATATTCTAGACCAGTTGGGTCACGCCCGATATTTTTCCACATTAGATCTTGCTAGCGGCTACCATCAGATAGAAGTAAGTGAAAATGACAGAGAGAAGACTGCATTTAGCACTCCTCATGGGCATTTCCAATTTAAACGTATGCCTTTTGGGCTTAAGGGGGCGCCGGCAACCTTTCAGAGACTAATGAATCATGTGCTTTCGGGTACATGCGAGTTCAAGTCATGGGCGTACCTTGATGATATTCTTATATTTGCTAGTAACCTAATAAATCATGAAGATAAATTGAGAGAAGTTTTCAATAGGCTTCGAGCTCATAACTTGAAGCTTCAACCCGAGAAATGTAGTTTTTTTGCAAAAGGAAATTGTATATTTGGGTCACAAGTGTACTACTGAAGGTGTTCTCCCCGATCCAAGCAGAAGTAAATGTGTCCAAAATTTCCCAGTGCCAAAGACAATCCGACAAGTACAATCATTTTTAGGCTTAGCAAATTATTATAGGAAGTTCATCAGCAATTTCTCTAAAATTGCCGCACCAATAAATAGACTGCTCAGGAAAAATGTAAAATTTAACTGGGATCCTAATTGTCAAAATGCTTTTGAGACTCTAAAACAAGCACTTGTGAGTCCACCTGTGTTAATATATCCTGATTTCGCCAAATCTGTCAGCTTAATCACTGACGCCAGTAATGATGCTTTAGGGGCTGTATTATCACAAGGTCCAATGGGGCACGATAGACCCATAGCCTATGCAAGCAGATAAATATAAAAGATCCTACAAGTAGAATACTCCGTCTCAGACATAAACTGGCTGAATATGACTATAGTATTGAATACAAAGCCGGAAGATATAACACAAATGCGGATGCGTTAAGTAGAATTCCCGAAGTTAATGAACCCTTTTCCGGAAAATCAACTGAAAGTGCGTGTTTGGCAATCACTAGATCGAAAACGAAACAAATTGCTGATAGAAACAAAGTAAGTGAGGAAAAACAAGTAATAAGCACAAACATGAACAAAAACACAACTAATGAAACAGGAGAGTCAAATTTGAATATCAAATATACACAGGATAATGAATCTAATCCAGAAGCAGTAATTCTTTCAGACCCCAAAGACATCAAAACTATTTTACGTGACTACCATGATCTTCCCCTTGGCGGTCACCAGGGTACTTTTAAAACATACAAAAAAATTAGAAACCGATTTAAATGGAAGAACATGTTAAAAGACATTAAAAGTTACATAAAAGCATGCGAAGTTTGTCAAAAGAATAAAATAGGGAAAGACCATAAAATGCCAATGGAGATAACGGATACTCCATTTAAACCTTTTGATAAGACATACATGGATATTGTAGGTCCGCTGCCTGAAACTACTAACGGAAATAAATACATCCTCACTTTCGAAGACGATCTTACAAAATTCATGGATGTTGTTGCTATTTCCAATATGGAAACAACAACAGTAGCTAAGGCATTTTTCAATGAAATAATTAGCAGATATCGTATTCCTAAAATTTTGGTTACAGATCAGGGTTCAAATTTTACCTCTGAGATGTTCCGAGCTTTGTGCAAATTTCTAAAAATCAAAAAACAAGAAACAACTGCTTACCATCCTCAGTCAAATGGTTCATTGGAAAGATCGCATCGACCATTAATAGAATATCTAAGAGGTTTTGTTGATGAAAATTTGAATACATGGGATGAACACCTGAGACCTGCCATGTTCGTACGGAACAATAGTGTTCACGCAGGTACCAAACTAACGCCGAATGATTGCCTATTCGGTTTTACGGCCAGAATTCCTGATAACCTGAAAAGAGAACCATTGCCTATATATGACCATGAGAACTACTTTTTATACCTTAGAAATAAAATTCAAGTAGCGCATAAGCTCGCAAGAGAAAATTTACTCCAAAGCAAGAATATATCAAAACAGTACTATGATAAAAAAATTCATCCAGTAAAATTTCATGTAGGAGATGAGGTTCTATTGCGAAATTCAGCGAGACGCAATAAACTGTCCCCTTACTGGACAGGACCTTTTCCAGTTCTCAACATAAATAGTCCTGTAAATAGCACTATACTTATTAGAAAACGAAAGCGCCGTGTGCACAACAATAGACTGAAGTTATTTATATAAACATTCTTTTCCAGAATGTCTCGCACACTTCTCATTTTGGCATGGTTACCAGTCATGATCGGAACAGAACCCGTGGAACTACATCCCGTAAGGCAAACGGGGATTATATTCGAAGAAGTTGGACGGGCTCTCACATATCGACAACATTGGACATTCTTAACGCAAATAAAATTCCCTTTGTGGAACGACACTCTGGGTTTTGTACGATCCTGCGAAAAAACTTTGGAATATCTATGTAGTGGTATAAATTATGGCCCAGGTGAGAGTAATTGTAAACATTGGAGGAAAGAAATACATTTAAGAATATTGAAAATTGAGGAAAAAATTAATGAAATCAATATTTATACGCAGTGTAACACATCAAGAAAGAAGAGAGGTTTAGTTAATTTAGGTGGTTCAGTGGCAAAGTTCCTTTTCGGAACAATGGATCACGAGGACTCAGATCAAATCTATGCTAGATTGGAAGAATTAAAGGGTAGTAACAAAAAGAGTATAAGCCTTACCAAACAACAATTAACACTCATAAAAACAAATACAGAAGTTATGGGAAGTTCACTCTTAAACCTCACATCTCAACATAATTTACTAGTTGAAAAAACTAATCGTTTCAATAAGTTTGTGGAAGATACTTTAAAGAATACCACAACTGAAGTACGACTGATTCACGTAATGACAGAAATGAACGAAGTCGCTTTATTCATGTTAAATGAATTACAAAAAATTTCGGAACAACTTACAACAACATTTTTTTGTTTTGGAATCAATTCAACGCCAGGAATTAAGTCCATTAATGCTTCCCGCTAAAGAATTTAAATCACTATATGATGAAATAACATCAACTCAACATGATATAGAATCTGATTTTTCCATAACAAAGCTTATCACTAAAACATATTCTCAATGTTTAGGTGATAGAATCCTCATTAAAATCCTTATACCTATTCTTGAAAGTCCTTATTTCAGTGTAAATAAGATCTACCTAATTCCCACACCAATAAAAGATGGTATTTATTCCATTTTTGACGATATACCGGACTACTTATTTCATAGTTCATTTTTACATAAAAACTTTGAATTAAGTGAAGAAAAATTCAAATCACGTTGCATCCCATTAAACACTACATTCTTCACTTGTGAATCAGTAGAGCCCATGCGTATCATCCCAAAGGAAGGAGATTGCATCAAAAATTTGTTCAAAAATCCCTTCTCAGAATCACCTACCTGTGCTCATCGAATACTCAAACATTTTGACAATCTTTTAGTTCCCATGCAGCATGAAAATGCTTGGTTATATTGGATGCATAACCGTAGTCCACTATATTGTCAGTGTCCAGATGGCTTATCCACTGTGCATTTACAAGGTGTAGGTATATTTAGACTTTTACAACCTTGTACATTCAGACTTGAAGACTTTATTATTCCTTTTAAAACAAATGCGTTGTATAATTTATCGTTCACCCAACCAGAAAATCCAGAAATACCAATTCTGGATAAATACAAACCAATTTTAAGAATGCAGAAGATTAATAAGGGCGACTTAAAAAGGTTAAAGGTACTAGAACCATCATCGTTACGTTCCATTCTTAAGGAAAGTAGCAAGACTATTGAGCATTTAGAGTACGACATGGCTCAAAGCGAAGCAACTAAATCAACTGCTTACTTACACAAGAAGTTTAATATTTTAACTTCTTCTCTTGGTACTATTCTGATAATAGTTTGCTCTTCTCTTCTTATTATAATCATAATAAAAAAACGATGTAAAAAATCCAGTCATCCGCCAGAGGTAAAACGGAGGAGTGAATTCATTTCTCAACCTATAAAAATTCCCAGAAGAGAACAAATCATTGTTCCCATACATAACTCGCCACAAAACAATGATGTTTGCATTGAAACATGCCAGCCTGCAACTACTGATACTAACAATTAAAAAGAAAAATGGAATAAGATTAATTGGTTAACAGTAATATATATATATCCAATAACTAAGTATTAAAAAAAATTTACTACCCAAGACTAAAAAAAAACAAAAAAAATATATATGTATATATAGTATATATAAATAATAAATGAAATAAATAATAAATTCATGGTAATATTATAAAAATAAGTATACATATAATGATATTATAATCTAGCAACAAGAATAAATTAATTAATTAGCAGTTAAAGAAGAGTTACAAATAATCTAAAATAATTAATAATTTAGGGGAGTTTAGAACAAAAGTTAATATGAGGTATATACAAAATCCGACATTTGCAAATGGTTTTTAAATTCTTTTTATGTTATTATATTACCAACACAAAAAGACACAAAAATTAATAAATAAGTAAAGTGAAAAAAAAAACGACGTTAAAATAAAATTAGAATAATACATAGAATCTGTAAAGGGGGAGGCATGTTAGGAAACAAGCAATTGTTATTCATCGAAATGATCAGACAAAAGTTATTTATTATGAAAGAGCTCAATTAGAGCACCAACGTAATAAACTTACTTTGGCTTTATTGTGTAAATTATGTCAAATTTTCCAATAAGACAATAAAGCGCTTAATAAGCATTTGTCGATCATTTCAATGAATAACAAGAAGCAATAATGCAAGAATGACCCCATTACGAAATAATTTTACTTAAGAAATAAATGTAATTTCATGTAAAAGAAAGAAGTTAATAGAGTTTGATTCAAATTGTCGTGAAGTTAAGTCGTTTTAATTATAACTCCCTAACACATGTTTGTACATGCAAGATTATGCAAGATTTTGTGTTGTACTTTACAACATTCCTCCCCCCTACAAAAGATCTTATTGTAAATAAGATTCATTTAATTTCCTTAAATAGATTTAAAGTGGAATCTATGTTTTAAAAGGCTCTTTAGTTTTCGCTTTTTTTTTTTTTTTAAACTGAATAAAAATTATTCTAAAATTACTGTTTATTTAATTTTTCCATATTTATTATCTATTTATTATTACATATATAATTGATTCATTTTTTTATTATTATTATAAATTTTAATAGCTTTTTTTCATTAGTACCTGGTTGAGTATTGGACCGCGTGATATTTACCTTACATTTAATAATTTTCTTCAATACAAAGAAGATACAATTCAATATAATAATAATAATTAAAACACCTGCAACTACATAAAATTATGTACTATGGGGGTTGGAATTTGTTTTTACTTGTTCGAGCTCTAAGTCGAGATTTCTTAGCTTAGTTTAGACTTATCCCTATTTCGCTCAAATCAAGGCTTTTCCCATTGAGTTTTTCAGAGACTTTAATAGAATTTGCATTAACGTGAAGTCTGGTTATATTAAGTTCGTCATCTGTGAACGTACCGTTAAAATGGTATGATGTTTGATTTACGTTATTAGCTGCAACATTGTTTTCTAGAATAATTCGTTTGTGGATGCTCGACATCTTGGGAAAAGTTCTATTATACAGCCTTTATTGAGTAAGCTACTTTGCCACAAACTATTCTGATTTTGATCTCGTTCGGTAAAACATACAGCCAATTGTGAGGTTTTGATAAAGGTGTTCAAATTTCGTGCACTGCTTTGAAAAGTTTGATATCGCAGTGAGCAAGGTTTTGATAGCTTAGGAAGCACCTGATTATGCAATTTTCAGAATTTTGGGTATGAGTTAGAAGATTTTGGGTACAGACAAAAGTATCCTTTGGGCCATTTATCAAATTCATTCTGTTTTAGAAATATATTGTGTTTTGACTTTCCGTAACTACGAGAAAATCTGCGTTAGTTTTAATGAAGTAATACAGATCATCTTCACGTTTGGATGGAATAGTGGTTTGTTGATATAAGTCATAAAAATCGGTAACGAGTGGAATTGAATCGTGTAACATCAAATTGTTCGAAACATATAAAAGTTTTACGCATAAGCTGTTATAGAATACTGGTAAATTAGAGAAGGTTGGCTTTATGGGGAGTTGAAGGCCGTTTTGTAGTTCGAGTTGTACTTCTTTAAGCGCGTTTAGAAATAATGTAGAACTTGCAAGGTGTTTGTCTAAGACGCCTGCGCTTGTTTCATGGATGGTGTTACTTAACTCTGATTGTTTGGACAGAAATGATCCCATAGAGGGGGTCATTAGGTTTGTTATTTCATCGATTTATGAAATATTTGATCATACTGTGTCTTGTTTGCAAATCTGAAGCCAAGGAAGAGATAGTTTGCTGTAATGTGTTGAATTTATCATTTAGGACAGCTTGAGTTTTATACAGACTTTCAACAGTGTTAATGATTATATAGGAGTAGTTAAGCTATAAGAGCAACAGACCATTTTTTGTATGGAAAAAACGGTTCCACATTTTCCAACTTTTTTGTGGGGTTGTGGGGCCACTTTTGTGTTGAAATATGAGAGTTCTGAACTACTGGGAGTTCTGGGCTATTGGGGTTCTGGGCTACCGGGGGTTTCTGAGGCCACTTACATTGTGCCTTGACTGTGCTAGTTTATGTCTTGGATGCACCATTGCGCCTTGACTGCGCCCTAGTGGGATTAACCGGTACTACCAGCATGCTCCGGGATGTGTCATTTGGTCTTGACTGCACCCTAGTAGGTATAGGTTTAGTTTGGCCAGACAGGCGTGACGTCACCGACCCTGAGGTCATTGACTTTTGACCCTTGACCTTTGACCATTGACCTTTGAACGTTGACCTTTGACCTTTGACCTTTGACCTTTGACCCTTGACCCTTGACCCCTGACCCCTGACCCTGATGTGATTGACCTTCACACACACACACACACATATATATATATATATATACATATATACATACACACACACACACACACACACACACACACACACACACACACACACACACACACACACACACACACACACACACACACACACACACACACACACACACACACACACACACACACACACACACACACACACACATATATATATATATATATATATATATATATATATATATATATATATATATATATATATATATATATATACACACACACACACACACACACACACACACACACCACACACTCACACACACACACACACACACACACACACACACACACACACACACACACACACACACACACACACACACACACACACACACACACACACACACACACACACACACACACACACACACACACACACACACACACACACACACACACACACACACACACACACACACACACACACACACACACACACACACACACACACACACACACACACACACACACACACACACACACACATATATATATATATATATATATATATATATATATATATATATATATATATATATATATATATATATATATATATATATATACACACACACACACACACACACACACACACACACACACACACACACACACACACACACACACACACACACACACACACACACACACACACACACACACACACACACACACACACACACACACACACACACACACACACACACACACACACACACAACGTCATACTATTGCTGAACAAAACAACTGCGGATTAAAAAGCCAAGAGTGATCATGTTATCTAAAAATAGATCACGGCTGCTTGTAAGAATGAAAGCCTCGGTGACCAGGTGGCTGGCAATTTGACTAATTCACATAAAGTAAACATATTTAAGTAATATCAACATTTTCAGCTTGCAGCTGCAATCCAACTTCTATGTCGCCAAAAGCCTTTGCAAAAATATTTCATAAACACAGATAAGAAATACTTGCTAATGTAAACAAATTCATTGTTCAAACTTCTATGCATCAAAAGATCTTGCAATTCTGTTGAGAAAATCAGAACATCAAATGAATCACTTTAACTTGTAATTTGATATCGCCTTAGGTTCTGGAAGTTGCTAATTCGCATAAAGTAAACAAATTTAAGTAATATCAACATTTTCTAGCTTGCAGCTCATAAACACAGATAAGAAATTCTTGCTAATGTAAACAATTTCATTGTTCGAACTTCTATGTACCCAAAAGACCTTTGCAAACTGTTTAGATAACAAATTCCGATAAGAAATTCAAAACAACAATGAATCAATTCAACGTGTAATTTGATATCACCTTGGGTCCTGGAAGTTCCACATTTCCTTATACGCAGAGTTTTGAAATGTGCTCACGTAAACAATTTCATTTGGCATAGCTCACACATTCGCATAAACAAATTTAAGTTGAAATGTTTTTTATCATGTAATTTGATATCTCACTTCCTGTAACACGCAACGGTACCATTCATGTTTATGAGACGCGCAGAGTTTGAAATGTGCTCACGTAAACAATTTCATTTGGCATAGCTCACACATTCGCATAAACAAATTTAAGTTGAAATGTTTTTTATCATGTAGTTTGATATCTCACTTCCTGTAACACGCAACGGTACCATTTCATGTTTATGAGACGCTTCTATAAAAGCGCAAACAAACTCTTAGGGAGGCATCAGTCAATCTTTGGAAGCCTAAGTGATAGTCCGAAATAAAAAAAAAAAAAAATGTCGACCGCGCTAGTAAATAAAAGTTTTTTAATAATTGAAAACCTGCGAAAAAATGTGATGGAGTGCTTAACAAATTCAGTGAATAAAAAACAGTATTATTAAAAAGTGCAATAGAAACATTCGTAAATTTCAAGCAGCATTTCGGAAGTGCGATAAAAATGCTAGGAAACGACATTTGGAGAGCTGTGTTGCTCCAAATTAAATTATTGAGAGTGTTAATCAAAGCTCCCCATTGAGGTGAGGGAATTATTCGCATAAGAATAAGTGATTGGTAAAGTGGGAGGAATTAAAAACAGCGTTCGTAGGTAGAATTAGGGCAGGTATTATTGTAAATATAAAACATATAGAGCCTAAACTATTTATGCAAGATGCATATAAATTACTTGCGCGTCGTATTAAGAATACGTTAAAACGTGACGTTCTGGATTATACACTAATATATAATACACTTCCGGATGAAGGTCAAGGGTCAGACGCCCTTCCGGTTTCAAAGGTGATGACAGGGGGTCAAGGTCGAGCCCACGTGTAATGTTTTTCTCAAGCCGTTAAAACATTCTGGGTAAAAACGCTCAACCGCCCGATTAGGAGCTCGCTGTAGTGGGCAAATATTATTCGGGAGCTCTGACTGGGAAAATTGAATCAAAAGAATACCATATATAAATATCATTATTGATTTATTATAAATTGAAAAACATTAACATTTAATTCTTAGTGTATCATTCA